>OX453284.1:4087500-4115000 GCA_949710005.1 Ricordea florida
CTTCAGACCCACAGTTGTGGCAGAACATTTTCGTTAAATCGTCCACAGCAGAGCAGCAGTCGCCATGATGGACGCGGAAAATCCTGGGAATAAGTTCCTTCCAGGCTCTCTCCGATAATCACGGCGCAAGGGCCCAGTCTTTTGATTTGTGTTTTCGGGGAAATTGGGTTGTGTTTCGGGAAATCGTTTTGTGTTTCGGTAAACTGAATTGTGTTTCTGGAAATTGGTTTGTGCTTTGGGACATTGTTTTGTGTTTTGTCAAATTGGTTTGTGCTTTGAGAAATTGGTTTGTGTTTCGGGAAATCGTTTTGTGTTTCGGTAAACTGAATTGTGTTTCTGGAAATTGGTTTGTGCTTTGTGACATTGTTTTGTGTTTTGGCAAATTGATTTGTGATTGACCCTTTTGGGCCACCGTACCATAATAAACTGTGGCATTCTCTGTATAGAGTTATCTGATCGTCTTCCAATTCCCCAAGTCACTTATCTGAAATTAGATACTGAACAAGACGCTCTCGGGAGCGTTCACTCGGGCTACACTTGATAATATGGCTTCGAACAAACGTGAATGTCAGTTTACGCCTAAGTTTTGTATATATTGTATACTCTATGGCTGGTTCCACGACCGCTAAAAAAAACCTACCAGACTGTATATCGCACCGTAATTCTTGTCGACGTCGTGTTTAAGCTGAGCGATTTTATCAGAAAGTTTTCTAAGGTTTTACAGAAGTTTCAGTGATAATTGGGGGCGTTTTCCATTTACCGAAAAATTCCGGAAATTTCATTGGGAAATTTCCATCGGTGAGGAACGTGTTCCATTTGACACAAGTTCCATTCATTCCCATGGGACTGTAGAAGAATCTGTCATTTCTCTTTACCGAAGATGTGGTCGTGAAGAATCACCGGCGTGAAAGGTCTGGCACTGGTGAAACCTCATGAAACTCGTAAATGGAACACGCATTTTCCATCGGAAGGTTTCCAACGGGAAAACGGGACTACCTTTTCAGACGCTCCGTTTATTCCGGAAATTTTCCAGTGGAACGTATCAAAAAAGTGCGTTCCATTTACATCCCAACCGGAATTTCCGGAATCTCTTGCTAAATGGAAAACGCCCTGGGTTTCTTTACTAATCGAATTAATGTTGACCAATCAGCTTTCTTGGTTCCCACGGTAGAAAACAGTTGTGAAACTTGATGCCATTCATCTGATTTCAAGTTATCGAAGGCGAAGAAGCGATATGTGGGAAAAACAACAATATTACTCCTCAATCGGATATACTTTTCTTCCGATTTAGCCTTATTGGCCCTGTTCCCGCTAATGTCTTTCCACACGACCACGTAGAAAAACGACTTGAGTCTGAAAAAGAAAAGATCCAGAGATGATTTTGAAAAGAGGCCCGAGGGAATTCCGGCTGACAAACATAGTCACCGAGTTAATAGCTTTGTTAGCCGTTTTGCGGTCATAATTACCAAGAACTTTATTATAAACAAACAACAAGTTCAATAGATTTTAGAAACAGTCTCTAGCAATCCTTTGTAACGTCAACCGTTTCACCTGCAAGCGCAATCAAACTTTGAGCGTTATCACGCTTTTGTTGTCAAGTCTTTGTCTTGCAACTACTTTCTACACGACCACGCATGAGACAGACCGCAATTAAGAAAACTTCATCCAAAAATGCTACCAAAATTTAAATTTGATGAAAAAATCCTCATAACCTCCTTTATTCGCGTAATGTTGTCTTGCACAAATTGACTCGAGGCATCCAACGACGCGTGTCTTGTCGCTGTACAAAATTCGTGCATTAACTTCAGCTTTTGGATCCCAATGACAACAGTAGCTGACAATACAAGAGTTAGTAGTATTCATGTGCATAACATTGGCTTTCAAAGATAGTTCAGAGTACACGTCATCTTTCGCATCCAACGATGGTGCAATAACTTGAAGCCTCGTTTTCACAATAGCAATACCCAAGGGCCTCTGCGGGTGGTCCCATTTGCGACGTTGTCGATAGACCGAAAAGGTAAACCTAGACTCGGGCTACCTGTGGTAGTAGCCCGAGTAATAACCGTGGCCAGAACATGGCCAGAAGTCGCAGGCATTTGAGCCCGTATGCTATCTGCGGTGTTACCCCTAAAATCAAGATGGCGGAAAATATGAGTCGCCGTCTATTGAGAAATGTTCTTGATTATTCACAGCTAAATGCTCTATCTTCTGTCGTTCTTTACGACACATCCAAAAGAAAGAAGACAGGGAAGAAACACTTGGTTGAAAGAATCATAGAACGGCGAAATGTTTCAGTATTCGGTAAGTCATTTTTTGAAACTCAGGTCGCCTTACATGTAGCCTGAGAAAGTATATGATCAAAGCTAATTTTTTAAAACAACGGAAAACTTGGTCTTGGCAATAATTCATTTTTTCCGATGGTAAGAATTGTATATTTTTAGCAAACAAAAACCTATCCGGTCTAGTGGTTGCGTGAAAAATTTTAATATTCCGCGCGAAAATACGTGTCCATGGGGATGTTTACTGGCCAAAAGTACCGTTGATTGCCCTTGTACCCCACAATGCTCTACCGCATTAGAAAGCTTGGGTTTCAATGAAAATTTTGATACCAAACATGGCGGAGTTTGCTACAAATTGCGACATGTGGTCCTCGGATCAACACAACCAAGACGCTTGCGTGACATTTGATATCTTTGCTTTCTGTAGAACTGATTTGTGTTACTCTGAACTGTTTTTGAAGGCAATTAACAGGGGGAAGAAATAATAATAATAACAACTAGAAATTTCAATGTGAAAGTGAGTGCTGGCGAGGGGAAGTGGTTTGGAATAGAGGGGTAAGCAGAAAATTAGGTTAGTTCAAGATCCTCTGGATATTCCCGTAGTAAAAAGATGGTATTTGGAAAGAGATATGGTGGCAACTGTATGTTTATGCTCTAACGCTTTGATATGTTTTCAAAGCGTGTTTTTGGAATATTTCTACAATTATCGTGTTATTTTTAAAGGGAAGTTCTGAGTCCAACAGAAGTGTATGTAGTGTGAAGGGTGTGAATTACTGTTAGGACACAACTGAAACTGCAACATCAGTATTAGAAAAGAATAAACAATTTAATTAATACATTCATTATAACATTTAAGCGTAACTGTAACTGTAAGATCTTGAGATATTTAAGGTAAAAGTGACTTCAAGAAGGTAATAACAATAACAAAGAAGTCCAGTTCATTCTGGGAACAAAACAGTTGCATAAATTCTAAGGTCGATTGTTGTGCCTCCTCGGGCGACAGACTTTTTGACTAAACGGTCAAAGATTTAGCCTCAATGGGCGAGGTAGTAACCTCGTGCTTCCCCTTGACGCGCTCTGAACTCACTTCAACGACAGATCTGTTTTCCAATTGACCTTTCACGAATATCTCCGAAGACAGGCAAGCTGGAGGCGGTAATTTACTCAAAGGGCAAGTCTCTTTATCTGGTGATTGCCCCGTTTGAAGTGCATTGAGGAACAAATTATCTCCATGAAGCAAGACGTAATCGATTTCTTCACATCTCCACTGCTGAATTGGCCACAACTGGTCGCATAGTAAGGCAGACAAACTCATAAAAACCTCCTGCCGCCCTCGCGATTCGTCAATTCATCAAACTGATAGTGACCTCGATGAATACTTCCCCGGGCTTTTAGAGACATGTAGGCAATCGAAATAAGGGAAAACCCTTACCTTTCAACTCTTCCGAACTTGTCAACCGCCAACAAGACGTGAAGTGTTGTGAAACGTGCAGAAATCATTTTGACGTCACACAACGAAAACGCCTAACTGCGCATGGCCCGAATCTGACATCCGAAAAATGGAGATTTTTCACCGCTTATATCATATGGAACTCCGCTGACCCTCTAAAATAGTGTGCTGTCTCGCTAAGGCTCGCCAGCAATAATAATAATAATAATAATAATAATAATAATGTAATAACTTCTAGAGCCCATTTACATATACTGATCAACGGCTCTTTACAATTAAAAACTATGAAACTAATTACAAATAAATTATAATATATATAATATTTGTACTAAGAACAATAAAAACAAAACAAAAAATCTAATCTTAATACGCTTTAAAAGCTATACGAAATATATAAGTTTTCAGCTTACATTTAAAAGCAGCTAGCGACTGAATATTACGCAGTTCAGAAGCTAAACTATTCCATAAACATGGAGCAGCAGCAGAAAAAGATCTATCACCCAGAGTAGCAAGCATTTTCCCTTTAGGAGGGTCTAACAATAAGCTTGGATTAGATATAAGATTATAAGTCGATCTAGGTTTAATTAACAATTATTCGCCAAAGGCGAAGTGATTATCGGTGAATATTCACCGAGACGAAGTCGAGGTGACTATTTACCGATAATCACTGAGCCTGAGGCGAATAATTGTTTTAGTATAGATACACAGGTGATTAAGAAAAGAAAAAGCATTGTACAACACGGAGAAAATTATTTCATCAAAAGCGCGCGAACGACTTGCAGCGATTTTGTTCGTCGAGGGGATTATCGGCTGATAATCCGAGATAGCGAACCAATCAGAGCGCGCGATTTTTTATAATCACCTGAGTATTTATAATGGTAATTGAACTGAGTGGAGTGCAATTTGGTCTGAAATCATACGCGTGATTTCAAATATCGAACGAGCGCGTAGCGCGAGTTTGATTTGAAATCACAAGTATGATTTTAGACCAAATCGCACTCCACTCAGTTCAATTACCACTTTATTACACTCATTTTGAAATCACACGGTTTTTTGTCAATACTACTTATTAATTTATCCACTTCAGGAAGCCCGGTTTTTGAGAAAGAGTTACGTTTTAAAAATGATGAGATTTAGAGCAAAAAATGGTGCAATTTGTGAATAAATCACACTGCTATGGGCCAATCAAATTGCAGGGATCACCTGTGATTTCAAAATGGATGTAATAAATACTAATATGACAAGTATTGTGTCGGCCTCTGTCTAGGGTTGGTCTTGGTTTCCCTTGTTTCAGAACCGCTATTAAAGCGCTTCGTCTCAGCTGGATAGGAAGACTTTTAAATAACTCTAAAGACACATGGCGAGGCATTCCAAACCATTATTTTGATAAACATGGTGGCCTTTTGTTTTTACTGAATTGTAACTATAGCGTTAAGAATTTAGATACCAAAATACCCCTTTTCTATCGTGAACTCCTGGAATTCTTCCAAGACCTCCGTGGCCTTTACGATGATCCGCTCCAACGTGAATTTATTTTGTGGAACAACAAAGAGATAATGATTGAAAACAAGTCCGTTTTTTGGAAAACTTGGTTGACAAAAAATGTTGTTTTTGTTCAAGACCTGCTGGATAGCCAAGGCAACTGCCTCTCTTTTCAAGGGTGCACTGAAAAATACAGCATTGACGTCAATTTTTTGAAATACTATCAGCTCATTTCGGCAATTCCACAATGGCTTAAACATTATGCCTTGGCCTGTACGGACCTCCGGCAACCACAGCTACCTTTTGAAAGCCCTGTCTACCAGTTATCTGATATAGTTCTCGACTTAACTAAGATCTACTGCAAACAAATTTATAAGCTATTTGCAGAGAAGATCGATGTAGAACCAACAGCGATTAAATCTTGGCGGAAACATTCCCCTGAGGTCGCAGATCACTGGGACGTCCATCCAAAATAGTTACAAAATAACGCGTGATAATAAGCTAAGACAATTTTATTTCAAATTGTTGCATAGAATTCTCGTCACTAACAAGGAACTAAAGTATTTTGGGATAACAAATGCTACAAAATGTGCTATGTGCGATGAATTCGATTCAATTGAACATGCATTCCTTGAATGCCAATCCTTAAAGAAACTATGTGTCGAATCCCTTCAATGGTTCAATGATATTCACCAAACTAATATAAATCTTACTCCTCTCCAGATATTTCTTAACCTTATTACCCCTCTGTCCACTCTATCTGATAAACAGTCCAAGGAATTGCGTCTTCTTCTTTTATATGCAAAACAATACTCCTACGCGTGTAAAACAATGCAGAAGAAAATAGACACTATAGAATTTATTTCCAAGTTCCATTTGCAGCTAAAAGTAGAACTATTAGCTTGATGTTTTTTTTTCTTTTTTTTGCGCCTCCCCTTTTCCCTTCCTTTACCTCTGTGATTATATTGTTATGTGCAGCAACTTAGTTCAGTTATAATGTTTGGGTTAAAAATGTAATTCTTCAATTTATGTGTACATTAATTCTCTCTCTGTATTGTTGTACTAATACTGTAAACTGTGTTTCAATAAAGATTTGATTTATTTTTTAAAAAAAAACTAATATGAATTAATTATATAATATACTTTGGCGCCAAACTATGAATAGCTTTAAATGTTAAAATTAAAATCTTAAAATGAATACTATATTGTACTGGTAACCAATGAAGTTCACAAAGTGCAAGAGTAATATGCGAATACTTTCCTAATTTCAAAACAAGTCTAGCCTCAACATTTTGAACGCGTTGCAATTTAACTACTTGCGACTTAAGCAAGCCATGCAAAAGGCCATTACAGTAATCCAATCGATTAGTAATAAATTCATGAATGAGCGTTAATAATGAGTCGCGAGATAAATACTTATTAATCCTTCGGCACTCCAATACAATTAGCACCGAAGGTGAAAATTGGTCAACTAGTACATCATACCGTGCTGTTCCTCAAGCGATCGCGGCACTTGGGATATCCCGATTATGTTGTCTGCTATGGCGGATCAAAATCTGTTTGGGATGCAAATATTGGATTTCAAGCCTCTGTGATATAGAGCATTGTATGAGCCATGCTTCGAAAATATACATCGATGAAAAGCAGGGCCAGTTACGATTGTTGATAAAAAGTAACTAATCAGAATAGCCGAGGAAACCCTCAGGAACTCGATCGGATCGCGGCACTTGTTCCCGGTAAACCAGAACTTGTTATATTTTATTTTGCTTTACTTCTACCATACATTTCCTTTGAGTGTTTGGTGGCCACATTGCCAAGTAACCCCGCGCGTGCGTCGTTGCGATGTCCGGAATTTCTGGCCACGAGAGACTGGTATGCCTCATTAGCTCCACAACAATCTCAGCATTTAGGTCTAGATTGGAGGACACTGAATGGTCCTTAATCTATAACACCAACTCTGTTGGTCAATCCTTTGACACATTCTCTAGTCTTCTCATTTCAGCATACCATAAGTCATTTCCACTTAAATCGGTATACCCCAAATCCCGACATTCTTCTAAATCCTGGTTCTCAAAAGGTCTCCTTGTATCCTCTAATAGGAATAAGTCTCTCTATAAACAATTCCAAATGAATTAAACCCTACCGCTCTCAACAAGCTTAGATACAGCTAATGTCGTAACAAACACGATTTTGTGATTAAAACTGCCAGGAAAAAGCATTGTCATGATGATTTAATGTCATTATAATTTAGTCTCTGTTAGTTTGGACCAAAGGAAGACGTGGTCAGTTATATTATAAAACAAATTATCGCTAAAAAGGCGAGCAACAATTCATTAACGTCAAGAAAGACAGTTCTGGGACCTGTTCAGATCCAACACCAATAGCTACAAAGTTAAATAACTTCTTTGTTGACATAGGACCCTCACTGGCCAATAACATCCCTTCTACTCCGTCTACTCATAGAGATTTCCTTGTTCGTCACCATGGAGATTGTTCCTTTCTCAGTCCCACTCCCTTACTGCGGTTATTCAGAGGAACACCAAAATTGGACAAGGCCGCAGGCCGAGTCCAATTTGGTGTTCCAGGGAATTTTCGAATCCAACATTTTCTTAATTGGACAAGCACGGAGTCCTGTTATTTGTTAATTATATAGCTACCTCTAAATCCAATATTGGTAACTGTCCAATTTTTCTTAAATTGGATAGGTGTAGAAGAAAAATTGGACAGTTGCCAATATTGGATTTAGAAGTAGTTGTATAATTAATATAAAAAAACTGAAATTGCATCAGTTTGGACAACGCTTCGGTCGACCTTGGGATTCTAAATACAAGCGCAAGTTATTGTAATTCTTAAACAATGCACTCATAAAAGCGCCTGGATTAACTTTTTAACTACATCTTAAGTGTGTCAACTTTGACGTTCACACAGAAAACTGTGACGTTTTTGAACAAATTGTATAATAATGGTAGCACTTGAAAACGTGTAACGGCAAGTAGTTCGTTTAGTTATTCTCGTACTAGAATCAAAAGGCTCTTAATAAAACGATTTTACGGTGTAACATGTGCGTGCTTTTCCAGGCATCGGAGTGCGTGGCACATTTTCTGCATTAAAAAACAGATACAGCAAAGGGCTAATAAGTGGAGAACAGAGCAATAGTTAAAAAACAATACTGAGTAGTGGAAAGAACAGCGGTGTCTTGTAAAATGAAGGCACAATATCAGAAAAAAAATTCATGTCACGCCACGAATTTTTCTCTGCTAAAACTATCTCAGTTCCACAACGTAAAAATCTAAGTAAAAGATAAAACTTGTAACTGTTAAAATCTGAGTTTCCAAAGGCTGCAGAAAACCTCGTAGGCAAAAGCGGGATATTGCACGCCGACAAGCTGCGTTGAAACCTTTATTAATAAGATAAGTTGATGCTCTGACAGAGAGCCATTAACCTCCAGCCAAAGTCACGAAAATGAGGTCAACGAAATCGTGCACTGAATCAGAATTGGTATAATTGTAGTATTTGTTATCGTTATATGTGCATGCATGGGGCTACCGTATATATAAAGCTTAAGTATTTTTACCAGCAATTTTCGTTACATAGCTTAAGGCAAGAGTAGTCTTTTCAAGTTATTGCTTCATTGAGTCAGCAACAATAGAGAAGCGTATTTGGCCTTTGACGTAAGAAAAAAGAACGCGCATGCACCAAGTGATCCTTAGAATTTGCTCCGAAAATATCCTAAAAAAAATTAAAAACTGCAAAGTATAGTAAACACCTGTTTACGCATAACACCACTGAAATTTGGAGAAAATCGAACAGAACCTTCCATGATTATTCCTCTGCAACATGCTTTTAGTGTTTTATTTGGTGGTTTCATTGTGATTAAGTAGTGCGGAGGCGAAGTTGCCGCTGGAGGCAAATTTTACAAATATTTTCTTTGTGAAACACTTCAGTGGAACCTCAAGAGGTTACAAACATGGTTACCAGGTTCCCATTGCAACAGCATTAACTCTGGTTTTGTAGAGAATGTAGGCAGGCTTAGTGAGAGAATGTAGAATGTTTTATCTTAATAATGAATTTATTGACAGTTGTACGAGCTGAATCAAACGATGCTGTAGAAATACTTGGTCGAAAATAAATAAACAATAAAACAAATACATAAGCAAAGAAGAGGATTCTGGAGATTGTGCTGCTAAAAGCGTAGTTTAAGTGTTGTTTTGCTCGGCTGCTATAAATAAACAAAATTATGAGCCTGAGACGTTTGTGGGGTGGTAGTTGATTAGGCCGAAGGCCGAAAGAGCTATCACCGCAAAGAATTCGAGAGCAAATAATCTAATTCTAGTAGCAAGAATCATAATCGCGAAGACGTCGTATTTTGAGAACGATCTTCAACCAAGTGCTGCATTGTAATGGCTGATATTATGCAGTAGCTCAGCCAATCATATTGCGGCATTTTCATTGGTATACTGTAGTAGACTAATGTAGATTGGTAGCACTTGAAAACGCGTAACGGCAAGTAGTTCGTATAGCCATTCTCGTACTAGAATCAAGAGGTTCTTAATAAAAAAGATTTCACGGTGTAACATGTGCGTGCTTTTCCAGGCATCGCATGGAGTGCGTGGCACATTTTCTGTATTAAAAAAACAGATACAGCAAAGGGCTAATAAGTGGACAACAGAACAATAGTAAAAACAATACTGAGTAGTTGAAAGAACAGCGGTGTCTTGTAAAATGGAGGCACAATATCACAAAAAAATTCATGTCATGCCACAAATTTTTCTCTGCTAAAACTATCTCGGTTCCACAACGTAAAATCCTAAGTAAAAGATAGAACTTGTAACTGTTGAAATCCAATTTTTCAAAGGCTGCAGAAAACCTCGTCGGCAAAAGCGGGATTTCCAAGCCGACACAGTTGGTTGAGACCTTTATTAATAAGATCAGTTTCCAGGCGGTGATCAGGTTGTGCTCTGACAGAGAGCCATTCACCTTCAGCCAAAGTCACGAAAATGAGGTCAACGAAATCGTGCAAATCAGAATTGGTAGAATTGTAGTATTTGTTATCGTTAAGTGTGCATGCATGGGGCTACGGTATAAAACTATAGTATTTTTACCAGCAAGTCTCATTACATAGCTAAAGGCAAGAGTAGTCTTTTTAAGTTATTGCTTCATTGAGTCAGCAACAATAGAGAAGCGTAATTGGTCTTTGACGTAAGAAAAAAGAACCCATATACACTCAAATATACTAGCAATAAAACAAAAAACTGCTAAGTAAACTCCTGTTTCCGAAAAAACATCACTGCATTAGGAGAAAATCGAACAGAACCTTCCACGATTATTCCTCTGCAACATGCTTTTAGTGTTTTATTTGGTGGTTTCATTGTGATTGAGTGCTGCGGAGGCGAAGTTATCTATTAATGCCGCTGGAGGCAAATTTTACAAATATTTGTTTGTGAAACACTTCAGTGGAACCTCAAGAAGTTACAAACATGGTTACCAGGTTACTATTGCAGCAGCAGTTACTCTGGTTTTGCAGAGAATGTAGGTAGGCTGAAGGCGAGAATCAGTGTAGAATGTTTTATGCCTTAATAGTGAGTTTATTGCCAGTTGTACGAGCTGAATCAAATGATGTTGTACAAATACTTGATCGAAAATAAATAAACAATGAAACAGATCCATAAACAAAGGAGAGGATTCTAGAGCTTTTGCTGTTAAAAGCGTAGTTTAAGTGTTGTTTTGCTTGGCTGCTGTTAACCAATTAAAATTAGCATTGCGTGATTGATTTTCTATTTCATTTAGTGTTTAACAGCAGTTCTTGAAGTTCATTCGTGAGAGAACGCTTGTCAGGTAGGTACGCCTCACCACGCCTTATAATGACAAATTCGTTGAGTTACAAACATAGTTAGCTTGGCCATCGTTTCCTTATATTCGCCATCTTTATGTGATATCTGCTTTGTTTACTCCATTGTAGGCCAAAAGTTATCAAATGTTTTCAAACAGTTCGGCGGGGGGCTCGAGATTTCTGTCCGTTACGTATATTTGATGGGCGTAACCCCGAACCGATTACTAAAACTCAATATAAGTTGACGCGAGCAGAAAGCAAGCTATCTGAACCCTTTAGAAAACCAAAAAGAGTTTTTTATTCAATGGCAACTGTGAATCAAACTCCAATAGTCGCTGTTACAATGTGTTTCTCAGACTTAAGTCAAACCTGTTTAAAATTCTTTAAATACTGCGAAATCTTTAACTACGTTTCCATCCACAGAGCAAATATATGATTTATTTCATTTGCTTAAAACTGTTTTTTTTTATTTAGTGGAGTGCTTAATCCAGAGCTCAACAAGTTAAAATCCCTAATACTAATTCTGTAAATACTGCGAAAACCTTCGACTACGTTTCCTTCCACAGAGCAAATATATGATTTATTTCATTTGCTGTTTTTTGTTCAATCATTTGATTTAAATAACTCAATGATTTAATCAGGTTTTTGTGTTTGTGGATCAAGCTAAAATTCGGGAGGGTGAACTTTTCGTTTTTAATTAACACTAGTTAACCGGTTTGTTTATTGGATTTTATTTATTTCAATTGTCTATTTGTGTCGTGAAATTCCAAACCAGCGACGTTTTGACGACACTAACGTCTTTTCGTTTGATTGGCAACATCGCGTTTGTGATCAGTAGGATTCCTCTTGATCAGTCTCTAAAATAGTTCAGCTATTCTTTTGGTCATGTTCAGGTCACGCTAAATGACTTTTGCTTTTTGTTTTTTCTTGTTCCGCCTCCCAATTCAGGGGTGAATAGAATGCATGTATTCTATAAAACTTCTCATAGGGGAACGATCCGCCTTGAAAGTGTAGAATTTTCCAGATTCCACGCGTTTTTGAAAAGGTAGAGACAACAAGAACAACACGAAAAACCTTTATCATAGCGTCTTACGTATTTAGCGTAGCAGCTAATTGGGGACACTAAAGATAAAAAGATATATAATATATATACATGTGTTAAATACTTAAGTAAATATATACATCTTAACAATTTCCTTTAGTTATTATAATTGCTAGGATTATTTATTAAAACCTATTACCTATAAATGACAATTTTCCCAACTGTCCTCAAGCTTTGTCTAATATTTCTGATAAATATATTCAAGCTATTACTATGCTTATCAGCATGAGATAATTTAGACCCCAAATATGGACCATGGTATCTTAAAGAGTGCTTCCCATATCTCAGTCACACATTGAAATCTTGGTATCTTGAAGTCATTTTCATTACGACGCTGATAACAAGCTTCATTTTCTTCAAAAATATCCACTACATAGCTGGAGACGTCTTTTATTTTAGAATTTCCTTTTTTCAAAAGGACCCTTAATTGAACCTTTCACACACACACAAAATTCAAGACGGTTGTAAGCATGCTTTTACATTTTAGTTTAAAACTTTGTCGAATGTCGTCACGCAGGATTTATCCGTGACGATTTCACATTTTTTTACATATATTAGTGAAATGAAACAAACTTAAGTTAAGTTCCAATCTTAGTGGATCTAATCTCTGTCACACAAGTGGAAAACAATAACGCAAAACACAGCATAGCTTCCACGGCTTAAAGCGTTCATTACAGACCCTCTCCAGAGGAGAGGGAAATGAGCATATGTTCCAGTAACCATTAATAAAACCATTTCTTGTTTTCTTGTTTCCAGCAATTTGATCAGAAATTCTCTAATCCCCCGAAAATAATTCGAAAATATCCATTGCCGGGATCCACTGCTACCTGAAAATAAATGCTTTTTAGCTGCGGCACCTAAACTGTGGAATGGGCTACCATCACAAATACGAAATGAGCCCAATTTTCATAGGTTTAAAGGTTTACTTAAGACTCATTTTTTAGATTAGCTTTTTATTAGATTACATTAGTTCTTAGTATAATATTTTTAGTTATTTTCGATAACTTAGTAATGACGATAATTTACGTGTAATGCGCATTTGATCATATTCACATGTATTTTGCGCAATATAAATGTTAAATTATTATTGTTATTATTGTTCTCTCGTTTCCTAAAAAGTCCTAAAAACCACTTGGAGAGGTTCATTACAGCAGTTATAAAACTTGAGGCAGTTAGAACGGTTCCCTAGCTAGATAAAAATATAAAAGCACAGCATCAGTTTTATTTGTCTTGCACTGAGTGTTTATTCTATGCAGAGCTGAACAAGTTGCCATCACCTCTTTAGAGAAATACCATAGCACTGACGATCGTTGTCACTGTTGCTTTCCAGGAGCTGCCCGAAACTGTTCTGCAAAACGCAAGTTAAACCACAAAATGTCTTTGATTGCTGGATTGCTGGCGTTGGCTTTCCTTTTTCTCGTCGGTATTCTTGTTGAAGGTTCGTCATTCATATTCCAGTTTTTGGTTTTGTGCTGCGTTTTTATTCTTCTTTTGTTTGCAGAGATTTCGATATAATTTTTTTTCTTGGACAGAGTTACATGTAACTGAGTTCTTATTCTTACTGACTAAGTTAATTGTCTTTATTCACCAAAGAAGCGCATAGCGCATTTCGCTAGTTCTGATTGGTTCGCTTAGATGGTAATCCTTAGTTTCCATGTGTCAAACCGCCTTTTTTCTCACTGCCCAACGGTACTGGGGGGCGGTTTGGGTTGGAAACTAGGGCTTACCTGCTTAACAAGGACTATCCATTGGACGGGAGTTTACATGACTGCAGATTCCGAAGATGTTATTTAAGCCACACGAGGAACATAGCTTTCTGTATCCAGCTAATCTAGTGAATTTTGAAACAACTATTCCCCTCAACTTCCGTTGGTACATGAGGATTTTTTTCGACAAAAAACACCAACCCTGATGATGACTTTTAGTCGAAAACGTTCGGTTTTATATTTTTGATTTGTATATATAATAGCCTTTGAACTTTTAAAGATTTTATCCTTTTAGCGAACATTATGTTGAACAAAGTACTCTACAGTTTTCTAACTAGCGGTCGTGCATTATAATTTCGTCAGAAACGTGAACATTTGCAATCGTAATTCCACTTTGTTTATAATTTGGTGGTTGACGGATTTATTAATGCAGCATTGAAAGCAAATAGTATTAAAAACTCATTTAAAATTTACTGGACTGGAAGCAGATTTTAATTAGAAACCAGGTTTGATCCTTCAGCCAATGGATTTATCCTAACTTGTTTAGGTCAAGCACCGAATCCTGCGCCCTCTGTGATGTGTTATTCAAATGGTAGTGTCACCATTAGTATCAGTGGCCTAGTGGACCTCCCAGAGTGGGGTGACGATCAAGGAAGATGGAATTTATCCAATATTTCAAGTTGCCCGCCAACTTTGTTCGACACAAAGAATGAGATGGTGGTTTATGAGAAGGTTAGCGCATCCGCCTGTGCTGATGATGTCCATGAATTAAACAAAACCATTGTATACACATTTACCATTGACGCTGAAATTCCGGGACACGCCCAACCAACTCGAACATACCGCCATCAGTATACCATTACCTGTATCTACAACAGCCATGGAGAAGCTACGGCAATGTACATTCCTCTTCACGTTCTCTCAGCCTCCGCTGAAGGTAAGTAAAATGCACTCTTTTTCATTTTTTCCAGTTCTTGATAGCTAGTCATTACGGAAATGGCCTGTGTCAAAATTATTAGACTAGGAATGCAACCTGCGTTTTCTATCCGCCGTTGCTGTTATTTTAGGTTAGTGAAATGCTCTCTTATGTCGCCATATTAAATGACTCAGAAAGTATCTCTTTACCTGATAATGACTCGCTATCCATATAAGTAAAACTGACTGGCAGTGACTCAGTCCTTGATAGCGAATCAAAACGGCAATGGTCAGTGTCAAAAGTATTTCACAAGGAATACAACCTGTCACGTTTTTCTGTCTCCCTTTGCTGTTATTTTATGTCATCAAAATTCGCATGTCCTTGTTTGACATTTGAAACGAAACGGCTTTAAATTTTAGTCATCTTTTTTTTTCAAACATCGACTCCGGTTTGGTTGCACATTTCATGTGCATTATGCACCTATCAGTGTTAAACTTGAAGAAGCGGGGAAGGCGGTGTAGGCAAAGTTCGGGGACTTAAAACTCGAACCATATTTTCAGGTCGAATGCCCTATATACCCCAGTGACATCAGTCATAATTGGTAAAAAGGGAACTATTTCCCCACCTCCTACTCCCAACTAAGATTAGAGGTCAAAAATTTGTTTCATTGAAATTTAACAATATACCAACATTTGGAGAAAGTTGTATCTGTTTATGCCAATAACTGTTTTTAGTATATACTAAAAAAGTGGATAGCGTTGAAGGGGCGCTCTGATTGGCTAGTCAAACTCCGAATATCCTGTGCTATTTACCTCCGAGCAACTTGCTAGTTTTTCGCTCCGCCGCTTGAATATGGCGTCCCGGTTTGCATCCGTGACAAGTGAAGAAATCATCCAAACTAACAACGAAGCAGTCCCTGACAACTCCAATAAAGCGACTAAATTTGGCTTGACCGTGTTCAGAGGTAATGGCTAATGTTTTTAACACGGAGTTAAGCGATAAAAACCAACGAGAAAGGTTTTGTTCACAAACGCAAATTAATCTTGCATAACCAAATTTGATGTCGCTTGTTCACTTGAGAACCAAAGTTGAATTATATTTTTTACAGAATGGTTTCAAATACAGAAAGAGTTTGCAACTCCATTTGAAGAAATTTCGTCACTAGAACTAAACAATTTTTTTTCTGTCAGCGAGAAAACGAGACATACGGCAGTAATTACAACAAAAATCCCTTACGGCGATCCGCGCTGCGTTGGATTGTCATTTGAGAAGTCCTCCATTTTCCAAGCCTTGCTGTTACGTCTTTCGGGTCGTTTAGTTTTTTTGTCACGCTTTCTTTCGCGCTTCCCATCGTGCATCAGTCTTGATACGGGCCTTTTGGAGGACACGTGCGTGCAATAGTACACTCGGTGGTTATTGATGTTGGAACTGTCAGTTTTGATTCGTGAATGCTTTACCAGAAGAATACCCGGTACGCCGTTACAGTCTTTGATGAACTGAAAGTCCGAAGACAGATTTCAAAGTAGTTTAGGAAGTTTCAACGGTACGTAGAAGAGTTGTCCTTCGAATGCGCAGGTTTTGTTTTACGTATGGAAATCTAGGCCTGAGTCAGTGAGTCATCAAATATATTAAACGATAGTGCACAAAGTAATGGCGTGTGCGTCTCTTCCATTCAAGAGCCCCATTTCGCCTGAAAAGGCGGTCGCTACACCTGCCTAATCCTTTGTCAAATCCACTGAATTTGCCTGTCCCCACCCCTCCCCCTAACTCCAGTTCAACTTCTAAACTAGAACTCCTGTTATAAAATGATTATTATCCAATCACACTTGACCTAATAATGTCAACACTTTTTATTGTTTCACAACCCCAAGTGAAAGGCTATTATTCTCTAAAGATTTAAGGATGAAACATAGAACACAGAATCACCACATATTTTCCCATGCAAAATCTTTCTTTCTCAATGGATCTGAGGTTAAGGGGAACACAAGATGCCACATATTTCCACCCAAAAATATCTCTCTATCCTCAGATACATAAGACCGTAAATTAATGAGACGCATGTTACAGCATATAAATACATCACTGAGTGTTTGCCATTGTTTTGATTTCAGATTACGAAGACTTTACCTTCTCTTTGAGTCTCTTACCTAATGCCGTTGACATTCCCCTGGGTGATCCCATTTCTGCTACAGTGAGCGTGGAACACCCTTTGGGGGTCACGTTGGATCTTCTCTTGAAGAAATGCTATACAACTGCTGCTGTGGTGGCCCCTGCAAAAGAATACCTGATTGAAAAGAGGTAAGGAAGCTGACACGAATAATAAAGTCTATGCATAATGACTGCCTTCTCAGTACGTTACTAAACTGAACTATACCTACACTACACTACACTACACTACACTACACTACACTACACTACACATATACTGTACTAAACTTAACTATACTGGACTATACTCAGAAACTAAACAATACAACACTATACTACACTGTATTACACTACACTGGACAGTACTTTACTAAACTGAACTATACTACACTACACATATACTGTACTAAACTGAACTATACTGGACTATACTCAAAAACTAAACAATACAACACTATACTACACTGTATTACACTACACTGGACAGTACTTTACTAAACTGAACTATACCTACACTACACTACACATATACTGTACTAAACTTAACTATACTGGACTTTACTCAGAAACTAAACAATACAACACTATACTACACTGTACTACACTACGCTGCACAGTACTTTACTTAATAATATACATGCAAAAATTTCAGCATGCCCATTGGCTGAGAGCACGTCAATTAATCCCAAACAGTGCAGAAAATTGAAATTGAGTGCAAAAAGTTGAAATTGAGTGCAGAAAGTTGAAATTAAATTTTTGCATGTATATTAGTATAGGTAATAGCATGGTTTGTAGTGATATTTGGAATAAATACCACGAGGGATATTTCAAAATTGTTGTACGTAATTTCAAGAGCCGTTAGGCGAGTGAAATTTGAGACAATTTTGAAATATCTCGAGTGGTATTTATGCCAAATATCACGTACAAATCATGCTATTATTTGTTTATACTACTACTCGCAAAAGGTTTGTAATTTTCACATGCAGGTATTTCAAATTAAGCAGAAATACCACTGCTCTTAGCCAATCAAATTTCAGAAATTTCTCACGTAGTAGTATAATTAATAAGTAATCACATGATTTGTCTCGTGCAATTTGGGATAAATCAGCACTCGTAAATTTTTCAAAGACTAGCCTTTGAAAAATTTACTCGTGCTGATTTATCCCAAATTGCACTCGAAATCATGTGATTACCTATACAAACTGAACTATACTACACTACACATATACTGTACTAAACGTAACTATACTGAGGCCCCATTAGGGGGGGTCTGAATATCCCGTATCCCATTAATTCCTTTTAGTTTGTATCCCTATAATTCAAGTTAATACTGATGACGTCACTGCATGTGATAAGTCGGAAAAAAATATGTCGGGGGTGGGGGGGGGGTGTTGAGGAAATACATTAATTCGCATTTTCAATTACTTTTCTATACTTTTCGCGTCTTTCATATTGATGAATTAATTTGTTTTACTCTGTCAAAAAAGAAAACTTTGACGTTCGATATCCCACTATCTCTTTTCTGAATATCCCGTATCCCTATAATTTTTCCCCGAAATATCCCGTATCCCTATAATTTTTTTCGCAAATATCCCGTATCCCTAAAACCCCTAATGGGGCCTCTATACTGGACTATACTCAGAAACTAAACTATACTACAGACTATAGTAAACTACGCTACACCATACTAAATTACCGGTATACAGTTGTTTAATATGGTGTAGCGTAGTTTAACTGATATTTTTTTGTAGTATAGATTAGTTTATTCCAGTATAGTTTAGTTTAGTATAGGACAGTGTAGTGTAGTATAGTACAGTTTAGTATATTGTAGTATAGTTTTGTTAAGTATAGGACAATGTAAAGCTGGTTAAAAAGTGACCGAAAATGGACAACTTTTGGTTTAAAAAAATAAAACATAGGTAAAAACTTTATAAAACGTTTCGGTCTCTCGACCTTCCTCAGTTACAAAAAGTGCGTAAACAGCTCACAACTTAAATACGATTTTCACAACAATGAATGATAGACAGGTTACATACCAAATGGAAAAAAACAATAGGTGTGCAAAAACGTAAAAAACTACAGCAAGTTAGACTAGAAACAATTAAACTAGTAACAAAAGTTATGTAATTGCCACAGCGCAACAGGTTCCCCAATAGGGACCTCTGCAACACCAAACACACTGGTATCATAACAAGATAATTTATCCAAAGGGGAACGCTCTGCTCTCAGGGAATTGAAGAATTGGGACGTTACTATTAGAATACAGGATAAGGGCTCTCGTTTCGCTTTGATCAATTCCAAGGAATACAATGATAAAATGCTTGGCCAACTCAATTATCCATTGCACTAAAAAATCTTACAATCAGATCCAACTACCAAGCATATTTAGGCGTAGTGGAACAGTGGTGTACTAAATGGTTGTAAAGGAGCGAGATTTCACCTCAAATCGCTTCTCGGATTGTAAACAAAAAGGCTAAGCCCGGGGTCGCATTTGGAAATATAAAAACGCATAAGAAAGACAACCCTCTTAGACTCATCACCTCCTGTTGTGGGACAGCTATTGAAAACTTATCAGCCTTCACTGAATTCTACCTACAACCGTTAGCAAGAAAACAACCATCTTTCATATAGGACACCACTGACCTGCTTAACAAGATACTAAAACTTAATGAACAAGGTCCTTTCCCCGAGGGCACCCTCCTAGTTTCCTGGGACGTAGTTTCTATGTTTCCTAACATCGATAATGAGTTAGGATTAGGAGCGGTCAGCAGAGCACTTGATACTAGAGAACAACTGCTACCATCCACCAATTGCATTCTGGAGACTGTAGAGATTTGCCTTGAAAGCAATTACTCAGTCTATAATGAGACATTTACCTTCAAGACCACGGCACCGCTATGGGACCCAAAAACGCCTGTAGCTATGCCGATATAGCCATGGGAGAGATAGACCACAAGGCTAAGCATTATGGCCCTATCAAGCCCTCGCAATGGTGGAGATACCGCGTTGATATCTTTGACCTTTGGCAACAGAGCCGCCTTAATGCACTAAATTCTTTCACCGAGTATATCAATTCGCTGTATCCCACGATTAAATTTGAATTGGTTTATTCAGAAAGCAAACTTAATGTTTTGGATGTTACACTCCATCTTGTCGATGGTTTTATCCAAACTGATGTTTACTCTAAACCTACTGATAGCCACTTGTATCTTCCTCCGTCCAGTTCCCATCCCAAGCATGTTTTCAAAGCGATCCCTTTTGGAGTCGCCTCGAGACTACGTAGAAATTGTTCTGAGGACAATTTCCTTAAAAAAAGGCTGGAGGAGTACAAAGGCTATCTAGATGACCAGGGATATCCAGCATTGGTCTCACGTGAATTTTCTAGAGCAGCAAGAATTCCAAGAAATGACTTACTTAAAGCCAATGTCTGGGATTCCAAAAAGATTTTTCCTTTTGTTCTCACGTATAAACCTAATTTACCATATATTAATGGTTAATTAAAAAGCATTTTCGTCTTTTGCTCTCGTCCCCAGAACTTAAGGCGTTTTTTCCACCGAATTCTATCATTCCATCCTTTCGCAGGTCTAAGAACCTCAAAGAAATTCTGGCACCTTCTAGGGGTAGAAAGACCTTGTCTCCGTCGATTGAAGTGCCATTAGCGGGGTGTTTCACTTGTGATAAAACCAGATGCGATCTTTGTAAGAACTTTTTTGTCAACTCCCAAACTTTTTTCCAGCGCACAAACTGGTAAAACGTATTTTGTTCGACAGAATCTCTCGTGCTATTCATCCAATGCGATCCATTCGGTTCATTGCAAGAAATGCCATCTCCACTGAGTATGTATAGGCTCGACTACAACGGAATTTATTACATAGACATGAGTGTTTTACTGGAAAATATACCACTCGTAAAATTCATAAAAACTACATCCGGGACCCGAGTGGTTTATTTTCCATAATCTCACACGTGAGTTTATCGATGACGTAATTTCGGTAATTTCCCTCCGAAATTTGTATCGATGTCTTTTTGTCTATATAATAAAAAGAACATTACACGGCGGCTTGAAGATATGAATTTTATTTTCTCGTGGCAAAAACAATATTTTACTCACTCGCTGCGCTCGTTCGTAAAATATCGTTTTGCCACTCGAAAATAAAATTCATATCTTCACGCCACCGTGTAATATCCTCTATTTAAAGTGAGATTTAGAAATCACAAATCCTCTGAAAACAAAGAAAAAACCTTGCGAAGTCACCATATACTTCAACCGAACTCCACACGTGCTGTCGGACTTCACATTTCAATGTTTTGACCAAATCCAAACCAGCACGTCCGAAAATACTGAATTTCACGAAAGAAGCATGCTGGTGTGCTCAGTTATTTTCTCTTTCACCTTTTGGGCTAAACAAAAGACATGAATTTCATTCAATAAATCGCATCCACTATACTTAATTCTAGCGGATTTTGGGCAATGGGCTGTGATTTTCTTGAGGTGCATTTTTAAGGCTCAATTTTTAACTAGTCGTTGTGTACGCGCTAAATAAATAATTACGGTCGTTAATTGTGGTCGTTTCAGCGTTCAGGGGCCCCCTTTGGGGATTCTGTTATTTTTGTACTAGCTGGGTCATTCAAAGGCTCCCAGTTGGAAAATTGTTACTTATTGTCTAGCGGCCCTCCTTAGGGATCTCGTTTTGATACCCGTGTGTTTGGTGATGCAGAGGCCCCTATTGGGGAACCTGTTGCGCTGTGGCAATTACATAACTTTTGTTACTAGTTTAATAACTTTATTAAAAATATAATATATATACAAATTTTGTTTTCCTTAAGTTCTTCCCATGAAATAATGTCAGTAAAAATTTCAATAGCCTACCTATGTACACGAGTTAAAATATTACAAAACTAAGGTGAACTATTTACAAAATATAAACTTATTTACATATTTCTGTTCGTAAAAAAAAAAAGAAAAAAAAAAATCTGATTTTCATTTACGTCTTTAAATAAATATTTCAAAACCAAAATTTTACAAATAGTGAATATAAAAAAAAAGAAAAGCTGTAGAAATTCTATATAATAATAATAATAATAATAATAATAATAATAATAATAATAATAATAATAAGTTTAATTGTTTCTAGTCTAACTTGCTGTAGTTATTTTACGTGTTTGCACACCTATTGTTTTTTTCCATTTGGTATGTAACCTGTCTATCATTCATTGTTGTGAAAATCGTATTTAAGTTGTGAGCTGTTTACGCACTTTTTGTAACTGACGAAGGTCGAGAGATCGAAACGTTTTATAAAGTTTATATATATATGTATATATGTATATATGTATATTTGTATGTATATATATATGTATATATGTATATATATATGTATATATGTATATATATATATATATGTATATATATGTATATATGTATATATGTATATATGTATATATGTATAATATATAGGCACTGCAACTGATGAAGGTCATTGACCGAAACGTCTATTTTTATTAAATTTTTAAACTTTTTTTAGATTTTTTACTGTATATATATATATATTTTTTTTTTTTTTTCGCTCGAAGTTGTCCGTCCTCGTTTTCCACAATTGCCTACAAATTTCATTACTCGAGGTTTGGACTACGAATCCTTTTGGATCCTTCTGGCGTGTGGCATCCCTGTTGGCTCGAAGCATCATAACTTTTTGTATATATGTATATATGTATATATATATATATAGTTGTTGCGGGAGAAAAAAACACACAAACAAACTACAGGTTTATCCCTACAAGCCTGTTTCAAGGTTGCCCACTCATCAGGGGATGTATGATTACCTTCATTTTAATTACTGGTTTTAAATGTTATTGAATGATTCACAGCTGTCCGATCAATTTAAACCCTAACGTGGAAATTACATCCTACAACTGCACAGAGCAGACCGGCCCCACAGAAAATTTCAATTTCTCAGCTTTCCGCTACGCTTGGCAAACTCCTGGTGATTATGTTACGTTAACCTGCACTATCCATGTCTGTCTTGCGGACAATTTAACATCAATATGCCGGGAAAAGTGTGGCAATTGTACTGACCAAGTTGGCCAAGCTAACCGAAAGAGACGTGACACTGAGTTCCAGGATATGACAATTCAGGTTTACTCCCGGCCATTCCGTGTTGTGGATCGTGAGCTCGAACAAAAAGGTTTGTCAAGTTAATGTTGGTCTTACAGGATACGAGTAAGAAACCATGCAGTGTGGCCCGCATGTGTTCTTTGGTATGCTGTTACCCAGCACTGTATCATGATTTCTTTTTTATACGGTGTGATTCTAATTTTTTCATCGATGGATCAAATCACGAAGTGGGACCATTCCTTGGAAAGCTACTGAACAGTACTGTACTGAGGTACTGTTTGTTGTACTGTACAGTGTGGTTCTATCTTTTTCATCTGTGAATCAAACCATGCAGTGTGACCATTCTTTGCAAAGCTACTGAACAGTACTATACTGTGATACTGTTTGTTTTACTATACAGTGTGGCTCTAACGTTTTCATCTGTGGGTCAAACCATGCCGTGTGACCATTCTTTGTAAAGCTACTGAACCGTACTATACTGTGATACTGTTTGTTTTACTATACAGTGTGGCTCTAACGTTTTCATTTGTGGGTCAAACCATGCCGTGTGACCATTCTTTGTAAAGCTACTGAACAGTACTGTACTGAGGTACTGTTTGTTGTACTGTACAGTGTGGTTCTATCTTTTTAATCTGTGAATCAAACCATGCAGTGTGACCATTCTTTGTAAAGCTACTGAACAGTACTATACTGTGATACTGTTTGTTTTACTATACAG
This sequence comes from Ricordea florida, assembly GCA_949710005.1. Taxonomy (NCBI): domain Eukaryota; kingdom Metazoa; phylum Cnidaria; class Anthozoa; order Corallimorpharia; family Ricordeidae; genus Ricordea; species Ricordea florida. The sequence continues at coordinate 4,111,244 of OX453284.1, forward strand.
TGTGGCTCTAACGTTTTCATTTGTGGGTCAAACCATGCCGTGTGACCATTCTTTGAGAAGCTATTGAACAGTACTGAACTGTGGTACTGTTTGTTTTACTATACAGTGTGGTTCTATCTTTTTCATCTGTGGATCAAACCATGCAGTGTGACCATTCTTTGTAAAGCTACTGAACAGTACAATACTGTGGCACTGTTTGTTTTACTATACAGTGTGGATCCAACGTTTTCATCTGTGGGTCAAACCATGAAGTGTGACCATGCATTTTTGGGGAACCTTTTAAACTACTACACTCTGGTACTCTTTGGTTTTCTCCACAGAATGCTTTTAACTGTTTTTTTTTTTATCCGTGGATTAAACCATGCGGTGTAATTATTCTTTGGGAGGATACTTAACACCATTTGTTTCACTAAACAAAGTGTTTGTCTTTTTCATCTGTGTGTGAAACAATGAGCATTGTATGACTTTGCTGGAAAACTAGAAATAGGAGGCATCCTTAAACATGAAGTTACCCCTCAGAGTTTAAAGTTTTGACTGAATTATAAATGTGTTTCATCATCAGATTCAGAAAATGAGGAACGTGAGGAAGAGGATGTGACAGGTTCCTCCAACAGTCTGATCATTGGTCTGTGTGTCGGTGGTATTGCTGCTGTGGGCATTGTCTGTGTAGCAGTGATTATTCTGATGCGCAGACGTACACAGAATCTTCCTGTTACTGACACTCAATCTCCTGGAAGTTATGTGAACCAGGGCATCTGAGCAGGGTATCAACGCGATAGCATGTTTTAGCCCCGAGCTTTGAATGAGCGCTGTTATAACTTTTTGATGTTTTTAACCAACAATATTTTAACAATATTTTATTCTGAGCTGCCATTCTAAATGGTTTCTTGTTACAATTCAGATAAGAGTGTGTGGGAGGGGATGTCGGAAGTGTCAACGTTTTTCTAGTCAAATGCATGTGATTGTCGTCTCTTTAAGACCGCAATTTCTTAGACCGTTATCTTAAGCTTTTTCGATGACTTTAGTACGGAGACGTTTCAAGTTCCTCTTATCGAAATGCGAACGGAAAGAAGAGTTGTGTTACAATGAGGACAAAGTCAAAATGCCGTGCTTTTTTGAATCATTTTCGGGGAAATTGAAATGAATTTTTGTTTTTGAAGTAATTAAATAAAATGCGAGGGTGAGAATGTTCAGACAGTCTCAGTCTAGTTTGACAATAAAAGCGCATTTAAATTTCAACCAAATGCGTTCAGTCACTTGTATGTTAAAAGCAAGACAATCAAACAAACAAACAAAAATAACAACAAAAGCGAAGACCGCCATTTTGTTTTTCCCAATCCAAGAGTGCAAGGAATTCTGTTCGTTGTTTGCGAATGGCCGAAATGCTGATTCCTTTTAAGCCTGAATATTTAGTCCCTGTGTATCGTCCTCTCTAAGTCAGTTAAGCTTATGAGATGCGATATAGTTGAACTTTGCAACAGGCACAGAACTCTATTTAGAGTTGCGTCATGAACAGATTTAAAGGTTTGACATCATTATCACATATTCCGTAGAAATTAGCATATGGCTGTAGCATGGCCCTAATTTTTGCCCGCAATATTTTCTTCTGTGAACTCACAACGATTTTGATCAAACTATACGGCATCTGAAGAAGTTTGTATTTGTTACATGTGGCTCCAACATGTCCCCGCGAAACGCATCCTTGTGTAGACCAAAAGAGTTTTAAAACTCTAAAGAAACTGGGCTGAGGTCGTTGAGAAACTTAAAAACAAACTTGATTTGTCAAACAACTTGGATGTTGTACCAATGTAAGAGACAAAAGAAGCTGTCCTAAGCCGCATCAGCTCTTCGTCATTCGTTCTGACGAAGGACTAACGCTCGCGGAAGCGTCAGCTGCCCTTACTAGTCTTACGGTGGTACAATTTACATTTACCAACTTGTTCGATAAACCAGTGTTGTCACAAGTGCAGACTATTATCTATTTTCCCTACTTTCTTCAGCTATGCAACGCAAAGTCTTTTTCAACCAACCCAGCTTCACCATACAACTGTTCCAGACTTTTCTTCCCTCGTTTTGGTTTCGCGTAAGCTTTGTTCAGATTTCAGTCTAATTTTTCGATCCGTTTTCGTTGATAAATAATAAACCTTTCGATCATAGTACGAGTACGACCACGAGTTATCAGAGGATTTTGTATCTCGGAACGAAAGAATTTATTTTTTTCGAAAATTATGATTTGCTTTAACCCTTTCACTCCCAAGGGGTCTCCATTTGACGAGTAAAATCGTCTGGCGTTAGACAGAGTAAAATCTATAAAGTCACTCTTGGGAGTGAAAGGGTTAAGGGAGATAGCTTTTAACCCTTTCACTCCCAAGGGGTCTCCATTTGACGAGTAAAATCGTCTGGCGTTAGACAGAGTAAAATCTATAAAGTCACTCTTGGGAGTGAAAGGGTTAAATGAGCATCATATAGTTGACATAGTTGATGTGAGTTACGGGAAAAAGGTTTAGCCATCGCCAGGGGCCGGTTTCTCAAAAGGCTCTGTACCAAGCAGGGTCCGGTAAACTGTTTTAGGATCGCAATCTTTACAGCAGGAATTACAATTTTGTCGTTTTTTAGGTTCAAGCCAGGCAATTTTATGGTAGTTTTTACATAAGATCGGTCTGAGTTCGTAGCGATCTAACGTAATTATATAATCACCGTTGAGCTGTTTTGTACGTCAAAAACTACATAGACCGGCGTTCAATAGACTCTGACTTAAAAATCGAGCTACTGGCTCGTAACGTTATTGGAGCCTTCGAGAAATGAGCCCCGGAATAGAAAAAATTCTGAAATTGCATGTTTTGACAACGCGTTGTTCGACCTTGGGATTCTAAACGGCCACAAGTTATTGAAATTATTGAACAAAGCCGACACAAAGGCGCCTGAATTAATTTTTAAAAATACATCATGTGTCAACAAAGACGTTTACACAGAAAATTGCGACGTTTTCGTGTAATGTAGATTGGTAGCCATGACTTGAAAACGTGTAACGGCAAGTACTTCGTTTTATTATTCTTGTACTAGAATCAAGAGGTTCTTAATAAAAAGATTTTTACGGTCTAACATGTGCGTGCTTTTACAGGCATCAGAGTGCGTGGTAGAATTTCTGTATTTAAAAAATACAAGAAAGGGTTAATAAGTGGAGAACAGAACAATAGTTAAAAACAATACTGAGTAGTTGAAAGAACAGCGGTGTCTGGTAAAATGGAGGCGCAATATCACAAAAAAATTCATGTCATGCCACGAATTTTTCTCTGCTAAAACTATCTCAGTTCCACAACGTAAAAACGCAAGTAAAAAATAAAACTTGTTACTGATAAAGTCTGACACGTGTTTCCAAAGGATGCAAAAAACGTGGTCGGCAGAAGCGAGATATGGCAAGTCGACACACCGGGTGGAGACCTTTATTAATTAGACAAGTTTCCAGTCGGTGATCAGTTTATGCACTGGCAGAGAGCCATTAACCTTCAGGCAAAGTCACGAAAATGGTGTCAAATAAATCGTGAGAATAGTTAGAGTTGTAGCATTTGGTTCTCGTTATATTTTACTCGGGTATTAAATACTGAAGAATTGTGCAGCGTGCAACCATCGAGCCCTGGACGCACGCGGGAGGTTGCTAAGCACGAAAGAACCGTAAGAGAGTGAGTGCTTCGCAATCCTTCCAAGTGCGTCCATAACTCAATGGTTGCACACTTCACTGTCTGACGTCAGCATGCAG
>OX453284.1:4120000-4160000 GCA_949710005.1 Ricordea florida
TTAGGTTGCACAATACTGCTGAAGTATTTAAGGGTGCTTGTAAGGTGTCCCAAGGGGCTAGTACACTATTTAAAGTTTGCTAAGTTTTGCAAGAGCCATTCGAGGCATCTCTTTCAACCCTAGTTTTCTTATTTTATTTACTGTTGTAATTTTCTCTGAGTTTGTAAAACCTTATTGCTGTTTTTTTGAAACGCTTTAGGCTCGCTTCTTTAATAAACGAGATGCCCGCTCCTATTCTGCGTTTTGTGATTATTTAGATTAGCTACAAAATATTTTATAATCGTTTCAGTGTGATTAGAATATGAAGAAGTAAGACGCGTTGGATTCGAAAGAAAATGCGTGTAAGAAGAATAAACTGTCAACCGCGAATTCCTGAGTGTGTGCGTGATGACTGTATTGAAGAAGATCTAAATTAAAATCGCCCATTATATAGCATTGTTTATTGTCTTTAGAGATGTTGGAAAGAATATCATTAAATTTGTCAAGGAAAGAAGCTATACACTTCGATTTGGCGGCCTATAAACAATTCCAACAATCATGAATGTTTTTCCCACAAAGAACATAAATTTCGACAATGAGTGATTCGATTAATTCAGGATCAGAAAAATTACAGTTAGTCTTCTTAGCTTATTTTTTTCATAGATTTCAATATATTGTTTTTCATGGACAAAGTTACATGCAGAGTTACATGGAAAACGTTCATTCACTCCATTATTTACCAAATCAGCCTAGCATTGAAAGCAAAAAGTATTAAAAACTCATTTAAAATTTACTGGACTGGAAGCAGATTTTAATTAGAAACCAGGTTTGATCCTTCAGTCAATGGATTTATCCTGAATAACCTTACCGAGGTTACCTTAGAACATTGCAGTTCTTTTAATGTCGTGCAGACAAGAAAATTTTGCTTATCTTAATTACTGGCTCATTGTAGTGATTTATAGTAGCCAATTTCGAGGCCCCATTAGGGGGTTCTGAATATCCCGTATCCCATTAATTTTTGTCCCAAATATCCCGTATCTTAGTAATTCCTGTAGTTTGTATCCCTGTAATTCAAGTTACTACTGATGACGTCACTGCATGTGATAAGTCCGATTACCAAATAAGTCAAATAATGTAAAACACATTTTCCGGTGCGGTTTCATACTTTAAAATAGAAATCGTGTGCAAATAGCTAGGCTTTGAAGGATGATTACAATGTTTTTTTTGGTGGAATGTTTTTACGCAGCATCCTGTTTAAGGTGGGAATTGTCCTCGAACTGAAGCAAGAATATTGGGAAATAAATTAATTCTCATTTTCAAGTACTTTATTTTACTTTTCGCGTCTTTCATATTGATCAATTAACCTGTTTTATTCTGTCAAAAAAGAAAACTTTGGCTTTCGATATCCCACTCTATCTTTTCTAAATATCCCGTATCCCTATATTTTTTCCCCGAAATATCCCGTATCCCCCTAATGGGGTCTCAATTTCCCATCTTCCCTCTCCGCCATTTCGAATGAAATTTCCACTGCTTGACGTAATCGATACATTTCTTAAAGCTCTCTTTTGATTGGGTCTTTTCCCCTGAGAGCCGTTCTAAAAATAAATCCACTCGGGAAAGGGTTCACTCCAAGGCTTGGTATGGGAGACAGAGGCTCCTGTTGATGGGCTCCCGTTTTTGTGTGGGCTACCTGTGGTAGCTCCACACTTATGCTAGCGAAATGGTGTGTCCGTCCGTAAACATCACGTGATCTCCCTTCGGCCAATAAGAATCGAGATGATCCATGTGCCCCCAACCATCCACATTTTCGCTGGTGGATTTTAGATTCGCTCGTGTTCTTCGTCATTTGGCTGGTCGTTTTCTTCGTTTTTCTTCACAGTTGGTGAGAAAGATTTGCCGGCTTTTCACAATGATTTAGGGCAGAATTGCTTTCTCCACTTATCACAGTGTTCAGAGCGTGAATGTCGGTCGGATAAAAGGAAGCAGTTTTTATTTCGCAGCAGGTTTTGGTCGCTTTCTGCAAAGTGGACCGAAAATGGCGAACAGATTTCCTGTTTTCACAGTGATTTCGGACAAAATTGCGTTTTCGACTTACAGTATTCAGAGCATGAATCTTTCCCGAATACAAGAAAGGGGTGTTTATTTTGCAGCAACTTTAAGTCGTTTCATGCAACGTGGAGGGAGCCATAAACGGGCTAAAATCGCGAACCAGATGCTGTCAGGTTAATTGTCAGGTCACGAACAAAACAAGCTTCTTCGGAGGATTGTTGAGCCTCTTCGGAGGATGATTGAGCCTCTTTGGAGGATGATTGAGCCTCTTTGGAGGATGATTGAGCCTCTTCGGAGGATAAATGAGTCCGTTTACGGGATAAATGAGCTCATATCATATGTGTATGATGGGATAAATGCACTCGTTCGTGAAGCAAGTTTGGACCGAGTCATGCCACGTGCTCTCGCACACGAAGCACCTCCAAAAACTGTGGTAATTCCTAAAGAAAGCAATTCTGCCTTTGTTTTTATCGTTAATCTTATGAATTCATACCAGATGAATACATTAACACCACTGTAGTGGGCGAAATAATAGCCATTGAACGTGTTGACCACTATCTGTCTTGCTGCAAATGTCAAAAAAAGATTGAACTTAGCCAAGGAACCCTTATGGCAGAATGCAAAAATTGTCACATAGTCCCGAAGGCATCTGCATGCAAACAAAATTGGTTTGCACAAGTTCTATTTCAAACTTGCAGCAGTGAAAGAAAGAAGTTAACACTCTTCCAAGAAATGATTGACATCATCAAGGAAAAAACTAGAAATGAATCAACAATGGATAAAGCATCAATCCATGCTTTGCTTTTGTACCTTCCGTAACAACTGAAGGTGACCTGTCGTAAGAAATCAAGAGTTATAACAGATATAATATTGCCATAGGTCATTGTTGCCAAATGCACAAGACCATAAAAGCTATGAACATATTGCCGCAAAGGCAACTACATGGACTGTTTTGTTATAAATTACTGTTGATATTAATTATTAAATTTTGTGACTAGTATTTTATGAGAACCTGCCAGATGTTGACAAAAATATGTTTACTAATGAAGTGCTCAATATCAACTTGAAATTGTTGTTTTACAGTGTCAATACGTTTTTCATATTGAGCAATTGTTCTATTAAAATCTTAAGTTCGAGTTAAAAATCGGTTACAGACACGTTCCTGTTTATCCATGAACTGTTTCAGACAGCATGTTTTGTTGTACAAGTGTCGTTTGAGTCTCAAGTCATTTCTTATTAAAGGTTGAGTTAAACAAAATAATTTACTCATTATTTTTGTATTGTATTTTAAACAAGGATAAAATATCAAGGAGGTTTCTTAACAACGCTAAACAATGCGCTGTACTGAACGCATAGTGCAAAGTCATTATCTTTCTTGTTGTCACTCTTGCAAGTTTTATGCCTTTAACCAGTTTAATATTGTGACTCTCCAAAACCTCATTGCTAGCTAATGGGACTGTTGTCTCACTTTACCCTAATAGACCAGTACTTACTCTGGCCAATCACATAGGTCGCAAAGCAATCCATTGTCCAATCAAAATTCAAAACAATAACACGAAACACAGGAAAACTTGCGCAAGCAAGTCACGATTGGTTTTGGTTTTTCTTCTGATTGGTTGAGAAAGTGGCGCAAAGTTTTTAAGGCAAACGCTCAGCATGGCAATGCAAAACCAAAGTCAACGCAAATTACTCTCGACACTCAAGTGAAAATGGCCCTAAGCAGTAGGCAAGCATAGTCTAACCAACCTCAAATAAGCTGTCACTAGGTGTCCAATGCAGAGAAATACAATTACTTATACTGGAACGTTTAAGCAGGACACAATGTTATGCTGACTTGATGCAACCTTACTGCCCTGCAACACTGTTAACCTAACGAGAAACTTTTTCAATAAAATGCAAAACAGAGAGAAGTAGCAATCACAAAGTTTACTTACTTCACTGCAGTGTAAAAGTTGTTAGCTAAGTTCAAGTGCAAATTGATAACCTGTCTTGTTCCGACATGTACATTTGTCTTCCACATCTGTAGCCCACACATGTACCCTATGGGTACCAATTTTTACTCATGGTTTCAGACAATCTTTTTTAAATTCATTTGATTCTTCAGTTTGTTATCATCATCATCAGAACTGTTATTATGTATTATTATTATCATTATTATCATTATTATTGATTTCAATTTTCTTTGTATTGTTCAGGTAGTCAACCGTATGTAGAAGTGGATGTGACTTGTCATGCTAACGGTTCGGTGACCATTGTTGTATGGAACCTGACAGATCTTGACCACTGGACAAACGAGCAAGAGGAGAGATGGAACTTAACTTCAAGCGGAGATTGCCTTCCAACTAGCTTCGATCGGGGGAGCAAGAAAGTGACATATATGAACATTAATGCGTCCCTATGTAATTCAGATGTTAGCGAGATTGGAGGTGACATCGTTTACGAGTTTAAAATTGACGCTGAAGTTGAAGGCAATGCACCAACACGAACCTACCATCACGAGTACGATATAACATGCAGGTACAATGCCGATGGAACAGTTAATTCCAGCTTCACTCCTCTTCACGAGGTCTCGGACTCGGACGAAGGTAAGTGAGATAAAAGATTTAATGGACATTATGACTCAGAATAAACATAGAGTTCAACCGAATGAAGACAAGTCTCAGTTTCTCTTTGATCACTCTTGCAGTCGAGAATGGGATCAGTTGGCAATTCTTGTAAGCCTCGTATTTGACAAGATCGCTATGTTTAACAGCTCCAATGTTATCAGAGTGGGTTTCTCGAAAACTCAGACCCTAAAAACTCAGACCCTCTGGGTGTCTCGAAAACTCAGACCCTAAGGATAAAACAAATTTTCACGGCGTTTGCCACGGATTGTTGCAAGCCTTCTTGTTTACTGTTCGTGGATTGTCAATACAATGTCATGTCCTGAATATGCAGAGAAAATGAAACGGCTCGCGGTAGAAGATAGCTGCACTGATCACAAAAATAATATACAGCACTCATATCGATTTTTTGGCTTCTTTTTTATTAAGTATAAACCAAATTCAGCCATCGCCATCCGAGCCAAGGAGGTGCATTGCGTGACGGTTTCGCAACCGGATGTAGGCTGTTTCCCATTCTCATGATATGAAATACAAATAAAAATCAGCGGTCACTTTAATATAGTAAAGAAGAATCTCACTGTTATCTGTTCGTTGATATATTTTCTAATCCACGAGTTCAATTTCCTTCCTATCAATGAACACTTGACTGTACTTCATTTTATTTTTTGCTGTTTTCAGCAACGATATTGCAAAAAAAGTGAACAGATAACCACTGTTTTTGTTGACGCTTGAAATACACAATAACTAACAAAACAATAGGTCAATTGTCCGATAATACCAATTTCCTCAAGGTCTCCATACCGAAATTGTGGTAGATCGATTGCCTTTTTTACTACTGCCTTCTTGGTAATAAAAGGCAACTTAGAAGCCATCATTATAACTGGAGAGAATTCTGAATTATTACTCGGGCTTTCCGAAGGAAACGCCCGAGGTATAAATTCGGCTTCGTTTTTGTGGTTACTCCGTCCTACGGAGTACCACTATGTCATGGCGCTATGCGAGTCCGTCCGTAACAATAGAATGTGACGTCACAATAGGATGACGTCTCTGGCCTAAGGCCAAGGTCGGTGCGTACAAATAAATGCATTTTTATGTCCTTTTAGATCGTTATTTTGTAAAAACTTAATCGATTAAGGAAATCCTATTTCAGGTTTCTTCTGCTGGGTAATTGAAGAGAAAAATTATTTTTCAGATTTTCGCAGACACGTGAAAACAGTTCTGAAACCAAGAGATATTATATAAAAGATATTATACAAAAGTCTGGCATAATCCCTACTTTTAGTAAGTAATCTAATAAAGATTCAATATATTAAATTATACCTGAGAATTTATTTCTTGAATTTTAGAGTTTAGAAAACAACAGAACGACGAACGCGAATAAAAAACATCGACATCCACTTCTACAAAAATTTGAAACGCATAATATGAATCAGGGTTCAAAATAAAATTTCGGCATCTGGCCTAAATTTGTGGGCTTTTTATTTTCAAGGCTCATATTTTACCGGCTGTCAATACTAGTAATGTTCTCACACTTTCCGCGACTACCTGTTGCCTAGCACGTGACCAAAATCTTCCTGAATGAAATTTCGCTTTCTTCCATGGGAAACCTTGGGATTGTTAACTGATTAAAACAAGATTTCGCAAATATCCCATGCTTTGGACTGCTGATAAAATTTAAGTGCCAAAATATTTTCATTTTAATTAACGTGTTTCGCTGCGACAGTTCACTTCCAAACAAATTATGTGAACGGCTCTATGGTGGCCCATCGTTCTCATAGAAAAAATGAACGACAAAGATGAAATAAAGGAAAATATATTTCTGAAATAAGAATAAAATGAAAAAAAAAAATGAAAAGAAAAGGAAAATAAAATAAAAAATATATTAATTGGTGGTTTTCACATGGCACGTGATAAAAAATAAAATCGAAAACACTCAACAGACGAACTCAAGAATCTGGCATATGATAGGTTTCTACCATGTAAAACACCTTGCAAAGAATTAGATCTGTGTAGTTTTTCATGCATGAAATATTCGGATAAATGTTTCAACCAAATTGATAGAGCTTTGTATGGAGACGCCGTGTTTGTGCCCCTTCAAGGGGCACAAATATGGCAGCAGTAAAGTGTTAAAAACAGCTGTTGTTGAGTTTTGCCATAAAATCGATACCTTATCACTCGAGTGACTGTATACACTCAAGGTAACACTTGCTTAAATGCAAGAGCTCTTCCAAAAGCAAAAAACTTTCAAGAAAAGTCATCTTTTTACCTACGAAACAGCCTTTCCGGACAGACATTTTATGTCACGCAAGGCGAAAGCTTGAAATTCATGCGCACGCTAGTACAAAACGAAGAAACTTATAGAGCTAAATATTTGTAACTCGACGAGTTTACAGAAGGTCTTTTATCTGATAAAGCTAAAAATTCAAAAGAATTGGCAATTTCCTATTTTGAAATGTTATTACGTTACATGAAAACCGAGAATGGAAAAAAAAGTAACATAAAAAAGTGAAATATCTTTGTAAATCAAAAATAAAATGAGAAACCTTGAAAGATAAAAAATAAAAACAAAATAATAAAGATAAAAAATAAAAACAAAATAAAAAGATAAAAAAATAATAATAAAAGTTTCGTTTTTGAATTTGATTTTGCAATGAGAACGATGGGCCAACGCATGGCCCAGTGTTCTCATAGTGAAATCATCCGTGAAATTCAATGTTGTGGATCGGCCCAGCGTTCTCATAGCCAGCGATGTCCGAGAGCAGCGGTTCACTTAGTAAATCAAAATGGCGTCCAGTGGAAACATCCGAAACAGTGATTGGGAAGGCGACGAAGAACTTAAGTTAGACCTGCAACGATACTTCCTACAAAATCTGAAGCGTAGGGAAATTCTCGATTTTGTACTAAGAGATTTTCCTGAGTATGCGTGGAGTCTTGGAACGTTGAGCCGGAGACCTGCGTTTTTCGGCATCAACTACGTAAACTACAACACAAACGTCCAAGAAGTTGAGCGAGCTGTTTGTGAGGAGTTAGAAGGGCCGGGTCAGTTAGTGTAAAATGGGGTTGACAGGCCTACTCAACTCCCCAGCGCGTGTTCAAAATAGCTTTTTTATAGTTTGGCTCTCACGAGTATGTCTTTGAGCGACCGCCCTCTTTTATAAGATACGAGGGGCGGTCAGTTTTTTGTAGATTCCACTCAGTAATGGTTGTTGTTCTATTAAATGCCAGTTTTTCATGAGAATTTGCTTTAGGTTTGGCACTGATGGTTGGTATTGTGTCACAAAAGGCAAGATTCGTTGGTTTGTCTTTGGTTTCTGTTGAAGGGCTAGTTTCCTGTCTTTGAAGTTCACCTCTGAGAGGGTTGTGTTAATAAGATCCTCTGGGTAACCCCTCTGTAGCAGATGCGCTTTGAAATTTGTAATTTTCTCTTCGAATATTATTTTGGATGAGTTTGTTCTGGGGAGTCGGAGGGCTTCCCTTTAATGAAGCCTTTTTTTAACTCCTTGCGGGCAACAGGAAGCAAAATGGGTATACTGAAATGTCTCAGTTGGTTTGAAATGAGTACGCACATCAAGGATTGCGTCTCTTTCGAATCTTTCCCCTTTGTAGGTGTAGGTGTCCAGGAATGTTGTTTGCTTATCGGAAATTTCAGCCGTAAATTTGATCGTAGGGTGATGATTGTTTGCTTGTTCAATGAAATGTTCTATTCGATCTGTCTCTGTTTGTAGTCCAGAGCGAGAAGATGTCGTCTATGTAACGTTTCCAAACGAGCGGTTTAAAAAGGCTTTGGCTAAGGATTTCCGTCTCTACCTTGTTCATGAATATATTAGAAAAGGCGACTTGCCTGAGCCAGAATTTGCCTGAGCGCTCGTTTTAGTAGTTGTGTAGGGATAGGAGGTTCGTTTCTATAGAATATTTTGTATGCTCTGCATACTGTCTCTATTCCCTCATCTTGCGGTATATTTGTGTACAAGCTCGTAATGTCCATTGAAACAAGTATGACGTCCGCTGGGACTTTCGTATTTTCTATGAAATTGACGAAGTCGGTAGTATCTTTAAGATACGACTTTTGTTGTTGTGCTATCGGCTGAAGGAGTTTGTCGACAAATGATGATAGTTTCTCCGTTGGGCCATCACACCCTGATACTATTGGTCTGCCGACCGGGGACGCCTTGTGTATCTTAGTGAGGGTGTAAAATTCTGGAATTCGAGGCGGGTTTGGTGTTTGACAAAGCCATTTTTTAGTCATGTCGTCTATGTGATCTCTGTTGTGGAGGTCTGTAATAAGTTGTTTAACTCTATGGTTTGTCTCAGTGACCATAGGTGATGCAAGAGGCCTATAGTTGTCTGTGTTGTCTAGTAGAGTTTGGCCTTCTTTAATTTTGTCTTTTGTGTTCATGACTACGGTTGTTGTTCCTTTATCGGCCTTTTTAAGGTTTATTTCAGTGTCACGTTTTAGGGCTCTGACAGCCTCACGTTCGGCCGGAGGCAGATTATTTTTGGCTTTGTTATTTCTATTTCTGCAAGGTCGCCCTTAACCTCTTCTAGATAACTTTCAAGGGCTACTGATCGTTGTATTGGTGGTTCCCATGCAGATTTGACATGGTAAGGATGGGGTTCGTTGTTTTCCTCTTGAAATATGTACATTAGACGCATTCTTCTTGCAAACTGATCAAAGTCACGCAAGAGTTGTTGCCTGATTTGTGTTTGTTTTGTAACGGGTGTTGGAATGAATTTAATCCCTTTTGCCAGTAAATTAATCTGGTCATTTGTAAGCTCTTTGTTTGAGAGGTTTTTTATGTGTTCATTGTTCGCCTCTATTGTGATAGTTGAACGTTTCTGGCGTCTGACCTTTCTGCGCTCTTTGCGCTTATAGGTTGCTAGTCGTTTGGCTTTTGAAATTTGTTTTTTGGCCCCATGTTTGTGGTGGAAGTCGGTATTTACCATTGTTTACCTGTAATAATTTGATGTGCCGGTACAAAAATCAGACCCATATATCAAAGTTTTGTCAATTTAAACTGAGTACAGACATTGACCCAAGCAAAACAATATCAGCCCCTCATAGCCAAGGAAATGAGCTAGTATTTGGACAGAATTCTGGACAACGTGTTGCGATGAGTTTATGCTAATGACCTCATAGAAATAATGAATATTGGAAATCAGTTGTATTCAGGTTTGTATCAGTTTGCCAGGCAATGCTTTTTAATGCAGTCAGAATTACCATCAATGCTAAATGTGTTTGAGACTGACTACCAACTTCAGTACAGTGAAAGCTACACTGGTACTATTCATCAAGAAGCTGCCATAGAAGGATATCAATACTGTACTTCTTTGCTAAGAGCCTTTGAATCATTTTTGGCTGAAAACTACACTAATTTTGTATTGACAGTAGGGTGTACTGCTGTTACTATCTATTGTAATGGTAATTTGGGGTTTAAAATATTTTATTCTCATGCAAAGGACTCATATGGTAGAAGCCATGCCCAAGGTACATGTGTGCCGTTTGAAGTATTGTCTCCTAGTGACTTAGTGCGTTATTTTCAGAGTAATATTACACAAAAATGTTATATTTGATGTGAAAGGACTAATAATTAATGAAGCTGAAAATGACATACCGGTAATTGTTCAGGCTTGTGTTTGTGAATCCATGAAGTTTAACATTATTACTGTGGCTGTTTATTCACTTTGCTATTCTATAATGGAATCCTGTGCTTGTTGGACTTCAAAAACATTATCTTCTATTGTCGATAATGGCAAAAGATTATGTGATACGGTAGTTTATCTTTAGATATGAATTCACCATCCAATAAAAATTTGCCCAAAAGTGTTGATTTTTGTGGAGTTGAAGTAATCTTTGACCTTAAAAGTGATATCATTGAAGGAGTATTGTTTGAGTCAGTGCAAAGCAAATCTGTTCTCCAAAATATTATAAAGAATAATAGTGAATGCACAGGGTTTTTGATGTGGCTCGCATCTTTTTGTGTTCGCTTTATTTCAAAATCCATACAAAAATCAAAATATGTATATTCCCTCTTGGTCTATGATGAAAGTCAAATGACTCCCATTCAATATACTAAAAACATAAATGGTATTGCTTGTCTAGTTAAGGCTATTAGAAATGTTCAAAAAACATATCATTCAGCAGAGCATTACCAAATACAGTTTGTGTCATGTTCAACCAAATCTGCTGACAAGAATGAACAAAAAAGAATAATGAAAAGTGAAAGGCAGAAACAGAATTATAAAGGCATGGAACAATCAAGGAAGAGAATATTATTGGAAAGAAAACAAGCAAAAGATTCTACAAATAAAAAAGAACTGCAAAAGAAACGAGCCCAAAAATACAAAACAATGGATGCATTTAAGAAACAAAGGCTGTTAGACAAACATGCAGAAAAATACAAATCAATGGATACAGCTAAAAAAACAAGATTTATTAGACAAACATGCAGAAAAATACAAACAATGGACGCAGCTAAAAGACAAGAAATGCTTCAGAAATGCAAGCAAAAATACTTTTTACAATAACTGAGCGAATTCTCGCGCGCTGATTGGCTAATTTTTATCATCAATAAGAGTACAGACACATAAAATTTTAATTTAAGACTTCATTTGACCTTTTTCGCGTTTTGTTATTGTAAAAAACAAATTGACGTTTGTTGTAGCTCAGTTATTGTAAAAGATCTACAACACTTTGACAATGTTATGACGCAATTTATCATCAATAAGAGGACAGACGCATAAAAAACTGACGTCAATTTGTTAAATAGCAATAAGAATAAAAATGTGGAATCATGTATTGAAATGTTTAAGAAGACAATAAAGGAAGGGCCATATTATATATGTTGTTTATATATCATATATGTCTCTGACATCACCTGATACAGGGCCAACAAATCTGGTGTCAAATAACTTTGAGATTTTCACATTGCTTAAAGGCGACTTCTGTAGCGTTCAACTTCTACATAGCAAGATGTTGAAAGAAAGGCCGAGTTCACGCAGTCATGCGTCTAGTTTATATTTGACTTCCACGTATGACCTAATGCAAAATTAGAATTTGGCGCGAAAACACGTCACCAAACTATTTTTGGCGGAAAACAAAGAAAATTTTCCATGTAACAGTCATTACTTCTGTTTGGTTAAATTGGCCAATTCTCCTCAAAATTCAATTCAGGATAATGTATCGAAACATAATGATCCATAAGGTTATATCCTGTTGCGAATATCTGGTTTCTGAAACGGGACAAAAAATGTAGAAATTGTGAAACCGTCACGCAATTAGATTTGGCTCGAATGGCTTCGGAGACATATTAAATATTATTTTCGTGATCAGTACAGCTTTCTTCCACCGCGAGCCGCTTTATTTTCTCTGCATATTCAGGACACGACATTGTATCGAGGAACAGTAAACAAGACGGCTCGCAGCAACTCGTTGCACACGCCGTGAAAATTTGGGCTCTGAGTTTTCGAGACACCCAGAGGGTCTGAGTTTTAAGGGTCTGCGTTTTCGAGACACCCTTATCAGAGCTAATAGTTTTGTTTGTTTTGTATGTTGTATTGTTCATCATTAGTTGTTAAGCAATAGCCGTTCATGCTCGAGAGCCCTTAAGACAGCCGCATGATCATCCATTGAGGACGAGATGGACATTACAAACGATTGAAAGACCTTTTTAAACATGTTGTTTCGCACCAAGAGCTTCGGTGCTACTTAATGTCACAGACTTCAGTTAAATAATCGTACTTTGGGACTTGCCAGTAGTTTTGAACTGGTTTATTGCCTCGGTATTTCAGACAACTAACTAGTCAAAATTCTGTGGGGCTTTATCCCGAATCTAGCACGTTAAAGATATTTTCTGTGATTTATGTGTACAGTCTAATAAACACGTCGATTTTCAAGGGATCTCTCTCTTATCTCCCCTATTACATTTTTTCCGGACACTCCTTGATTGGCGGGAGTCACGTTGCATAATCTGTTAACATGTGCAAAACACATGTGATGCAAGTAATAGTTCTTCGCTCATTGTTTTACTTGGTTTTCAAAACATTTGACGACGTTATAAAAATGTTATTAACAAACGTGCAGAGAGTAATTGCTTATTTGATAATTGACCAGGTCTCTTTCTAGTTGTGTCTGGATCTGCCAGCTTGTCACGAGACAGGCTTGGTTTTTTCTGAGATGACTTTCTCATAGCAGTAATGTCTGTCCATAGCGCAGATTGTGCCATGTTGTATGTCACAATACTCTACATATGCGAATCTTCTCAAATCGTTTTTCAAACAATTCATCAAATTCTTGGAGGAACAGCACTCATTTTATCATGTTTTTGCAGTCAATCTAGCCATTCAATCAGAAAAAAGAGTACCGCACACTATTTCTTAAGGTTAGGTTTGCATTCTTGTCATCATGAGACTTGTGTCTTTGATAGCTTGTACCGAGCGCTTGTTATTGTCAATGTTTCAGATACGGAAGAGTTCACTTTGTCGTTGACTCTCAGTCCCGCTGGTCCTGCCGTCCCCTTGGGGGACAATATTACTGCTACAGTGACTGTGGACCACCCATTTGGAGTAGACTTGGATCTTCTTTTGAAAAATTGTACTATCTCATCTGCGGAAAGCTCTACTGGCTACGAACTGATTTTGGACAGGTAAAGACCACACCATACCTATGGAAATTCGTTATCAAATACAGTTTTCGTCTGATTAGGGTAGTAATCTAAAGTATTTAACTGATAACTGATTTTAGATGTTCAATGGATCAGTTTTATTTCACTTGGCAGACTGCCTTGTTTGAAAGGTGTCAATGTCACAGTGGTTGGTGTTGGAAACAAATGGACAGGGGGAAAAATGCTGTGCTTTGAGAATCACACTGCTGCAATTGCTTCAACAGCGCCTCATGATTCAAAAATTAACTAAGTCGTACATGGCACAGGTGGTTTAGAAAATAATCGGTTTATATTTCACGAGGTGCACTTAACCTTATTGTGCAGCTGTAATTGCCGTCCATGTTTTATGTGATGTGGCCCTCTTTTCTCTGACTAAAAAGACCAATATCAGAATATCCAACGTGGGTTGACAAATTTTAACTTGATTTCACTCACACTGCAAACTTAATAAGGAAAGGTTGACGGTTGACCTCTACCATTCTATTCTTTATAATCACGGTATATCTGATTATATCAGAAAGTTCCTTATGGTCAGGCTACGGTCTTTTTTGACAATGAAGCATGAACTTCTCATTTCGTGTGCTATCGCCCACTAGCATTTTCATTAATATTACCGAATTACATCTGGCTTTATTCGTTTGCCAGCCATTTGGTATATACCAACTCAGCAACAATCTGATTGGCTCTCCACCTCGGGACATTCAACGTGATAACTTACTCAGAAAAATTTACAGTTTCTGACTGGTCAATGACAAATGCATAAATACGATTATAGAGTGCAAATTATAAAGTGCAATACGAAAGTTGCCATGGAAACAACTTGTAAGCGCAAAATTTGAAAACAAAATGGCTGAGAGCCATTTTGCCTTATCGAATCAAATTGTTGTTCAACAGTTGAAAGAAAGTGTAAACAACAAAAATACCACGAAAGATGCGCAAGCGTGGCCAAAAAAAAAACACACCTAAATTTCCATTCAAATGGTAAGCGCTCCTAGCACCCTCAGAGTGTAAACATTGCATGGCGGAAAGCGCATCCGAACTAAAGCGATTACTATTGACGACTACGGCTATTCGCGGTTTGCGACTATTCGCTATTCACTGTGCGCAATTCGCGACTATTCCTATGCGGGTTTTCCAGACACCCGGGACTTGGTGTGTGTGTAAGAATGATTTCCTTCCTAATACACGATGCATGATATTCTTTGCACGATAGCTGTCCCACCGACGAGTTGAACTTTACTACAAACTACAACTGTACAGAGCAGACCACTGAAACGGAGGAGTTCGTCTTTGAAGCCTTCCGCTTCGCTTCTCAACCAGCAGGAGATCCTGTTAATGTCACCTGTGATGTATACGTCTGTCTTGCAAGCAATAATACTTCTACTTGTCAGTCGGACTGTGCTGACTGTGACGATCAAGTCGATGATAGAAGGAGACGTGACATTACAGATCCATTCTATGATAAGAGGGTTCGGGTAACCTCCAAGGCATTCTATGTCGTGGATCCCAATGTTGAAGGTTAGTTCAACAAAATGTGGCCAACCATGCACACTGTCAAACATCTACCGAGTAAAGATTTCCAGTACTTAGCTTTTTCAATGACCATTGCCGGGAAAGGAATATCAGGTTTTGGTTTCGGTGGAAACATGCTGTTTTTAAAATTGTTTTTGTTTTGAAATATGCGAAAAACGTATAGAACGGAAGCCTTATTCGTGAAATCTGGATATAAATCATCATTGACAGAAAATATATTGAATCAAGTATACTGTTGATTTGCCCTGGTTAGATTTACATTCTTTTTTTTTCTTGGCCGTGACTAAAGTTTAATGGTTTGCGTACAAAGTGAAATCTAGTCACAATTGACAACTGTTTGGATCATATTAGGGCATTTGTCAATTGAGTTTCTAAAGTAATTACGCAACTGCTTTGTTTTTGCGTGGATGCATCATGTAATTGGCTTAAAAATGTAATAGCTTGTTTCAACAAATCGTGGTAAATCAAAGACTAATTGTGGCCTAATTTGCATCCGTTTTTCACGGCCAGCATGATTAGTGGTGACTACATTTATTTGCTTCTACTGCTGATTGGCTAATTGCATCGTGTTTATTTGTCGTGAGTAACCAGAGTTATAACTGCTTTCGTTATCGTTTGACATCAATCGTTTGAAAACGACTCTGACCGCAATTATCATAGTCGTCACTGACTGAAGGAGGCCTACCCCTACCACTACCACTACCTCTACCACTAACACTACCACTACCACTACCACTACCACTACCACTACCACTACCACTACCACTACGTGAGTTCCAGGATATGACAATTCAGGTTTACTCCCGGCCATTCCGTGTTGTGGATCGTGAGCTTGAACAAAAAGGTTTGTCAAGTTAATGTTGGTCTTATAGGATACGAGTAAAAAACCATGCAGGGTGGCCATGTGTTCTTTGGTATGCTGTTACCCAGCACTGTATCATGATTTTTTTTTATACAGTGTGATTCTAATTTTTTCATCTGTGAATCAAACCATGGAGTGTAACCATTCTTTGGAAAGCTACTGAACAGTACTGTATTGTGGTACTGTTTGTTTTACTATACAGTGTGGTTCTAACTTTTTCATCTGTGAATCAAACCATTCAGCATGACCATTCTTTGGAAAGCTACTGAACAGTACTGTACTGTGGTACTGTTTGTTTTACTATACAGTTTGGTTCTAACTTTTTCATCTGTGGATCAAACCATGCAGTGTGACCATTCTTTGTAAAGCTACTGAACAGTTCTGTACTGTGGTACTGTTTGTTTAACTATACAGTGTGGTTCTAACTTTTTCATCTGTGGATCAAACTATGAAGTGTGACCATCCATTGGAAAGCTAGTTTACTATATAGTGTTGTTATAACTTTTTCATATGTGGGTCAAAGCATGAAGTGTGACCAAGCATTTTTTGAGAACCTTTTGAACAGCACTGCACTCTGGTACTTTTTGGTTTTCTGAACACAGTGGTTCTAACTTTTTCTGTTTGTGGATCAAACCAGGCAGTATAACTATTCTTTGGAAGAATACTAAACAGCACTATACTGTGGCACCATTTCTTTCACTAAACAAAGTGGTTGTATTTTTTGTATCTGTGTGTGAAACAATGAGCATTGTATGACTTTGCTGGAAAACTAGAAATAGGAGGCATCCTTAACCATGAGGGTACCCCTCAGAGTTTAAAGTCTTGACTGAATTATAAATACGTTTCATCGTCAGATTCAGAAAATAAGGAACAGGAGGAAGAGCATGTGACAGGTTCCTCGACCAGTGCTGGTCTCATCATTGGTCTGTGTGTCGGCGGCATTGCTGCTGTGGGCATTGTCTGTGTAGTAGTGATCATTCTGACACGCAGACGTACACAGAGTCTTCCTGTCAGCGACTCCTCATCTCCCGGAAGTTATGTGAACCATGGCATCTGAGCAGGGTATCACTGAACATGATAGCATGTTTCAGCTTATACGCTTGCAACGAACACTGTTATAACTTTTTCGATGCTTTTGAACAAAACTAAAGAAATAAGCTCTGTTTAAGTTTTAGAACTGCAACATAATTTTAGGCAAAACGTTGCTTTTGTAAAAATATTCTAAGCTGCTATTTTCAGTGGATTTCTTGTTGATCATAATAATTCAATGGCACTCCTAACATAATCAATTTCAAAACATCTGGAAACCTATTAATAGGTAAAAAGAGTTTGTGTACTTTCACCTCCATTTTATAATTGCACTGCTGATGAAAATAAAGTTGGAGAATTGTCCTTCGCAGTGTTCAGTAATGAAATATAGGAAAACTGCAATTTTCCACTAGAGCTAGGAGAAAGAAAATTTTATGTGTCCTTATGGAAATGATGTATTTTTCTTGGCATGCTTCCAGTAATGAGAGATACAGTCATACCACCACTAACTGCTACCTCCCCAAACCGGCATTTTTGCCTAGGTAGACGGTTCATTGACTTTTGCAGCTAGCTTTCGGCCACTAAAGCCTCTCCCCTATTGTCAAAAAGAAACTCTTGACAACAGCCAGTCCAAAAAGTCATGGAAGCCGAAAAGGCCACAAACCGCCGACTGATTTGCCCTGTTGGCGTTATCCCTTCGTCAGCAGAAGAAGGGATAACGCTCGAAATGTCAACATCCCTCTTTTACCTTACGGTGGTATAACGTACTTTATCAACTTGTTAGATTATCCCAAATTTTTGCGTTTCAATTTCCCCACCGACGCAGCACCAGTTTCTTTAGAAACTACCCCCACAAAGATGCAAGAAGTACGCTAGACAACACGGTTTGAGTTGGTTAGAGAGGTCGTTTCCTTTATTGCGTTCGCTCCACTGCACCGCCTTGATCTGCCCCAAAAACGTTTTAAGCGCCTATTCTGCAGACTTCAGTTCTCTAGTTATCACGAACGATTCTCACAATTGTGCAGTAAACTGAGAAGTTATCAAGACTTTGACAGTTTCGGTGAAAATTACATAAAAGTGGTAAAAACAAATTGGCAGCCATCTGAATCCTTTTTAGTCCCAAAACGAATTACGATTAAAATTTCTCTTGTTGCAGTCTGAGCACATTTCGGGACTTTTTGCACGCAAACCGAGTTCATTCTTGGGAAACACATTTCAATGAGTTTACAGTTAGAGTCCGTTTTTAAGAAGGGCAGAAGTTCTCTTAACGTAGTTTACAGATTTATAATGTCTGGGCCCTCGTATGCAGCCGCGAGTCCCCCCATGTTAGTCATGGCTCTGTTGACAAGTTCCTCCATACTAGGTCTTTCTTGTGGGTCAGATTGCAGGCATTCAAGTACGGTAGCCTTAAGCGCGTCTGAGTAGTTCTCGTTAACATCCGGGGGAGGTCTACCTTCCATGATGTTTGCAAGAGCAGTGAACATGTCAGTACCTTGAATCTTATAGGCGGGTTCCAGATTGGTAAATTCATACAACAAACAACCAAGAAGCCATACTTGACTTTCCGCACTGAACTGCTGACCTTTTAGCACTTCAGGGGGGGAATATACGCCGCTAGCGTTTTCACCCAGTGCCATAGCGTTCATGTTATCTTGGCTGGTAGGCATGTATAACAAGCCACTGTCCAGTTTCAGATCGCCATTCTCGTTAAACGAAATACGCTCATTCGGTTTCATACTCTCGTACAAAATTCCCTTCTCGTTGAGGTACTTCATCACCGAACATAACTGGCAAAAAGCTTTCCATATCAAGTACTCTGGTATGGTTCGGCGCAGCTCCCTCTGTTGACACAGGACATCCACGAGAGTGACCGGAGGATATTCAAACACTATGATCTCTGTTCCGTTCTGAGAAAAACTAACCAACTCGCACATCAGGTTAGGGTGGCAATGTCCTTTCCATGTTTCCAATGCAGCTTTAACGCCATCGTCGACTAAACACGGCGGAACGCACTTTAAAAGAACCTCCGACATGTCGAGTAGACACTTAGCTGGGTATACACAGTGCGTCAAATGCTCTGAGTTCAAATTGTTGCGGTTCACATAAAAATCGTCTACCGTGAGCTGATTGGCCAGAAAGCTGATCATGGGTTTCGGTAAAGGCAGATCGACTATTCGCGACAATCGCCGAAGGCCTACCGATTGTAAAATGAACGTGCGACAATGTTGCTGTAAAGAGCCTGGTTCTGAATCATCCTGACTAGTCTCCCCAGGATTAAGAATGTTGAATTTAGCTTCCGCTGTTGACGAGTCTTGTAATCGTGTTCTTTTCGCCATTTTTGCACGCAGCAAGTTACGCAAATTTTCGGTAGAACACTGATTTGCTCCAAAGTGTTCGAAGCACAAGTAATAACTTAATCAATTTCGCGCGTCACAAAGGCTCACCATTATTGAATTAAGTAATTGTTAGTTAAGCCATTAATTTGGAGAGCCTGCAAATTCTTTTAGTCATTAAGGGTATGACGCACATCACTGGATGTCTTGAGATACGAAGAAAGCAAAAATTAAAAACAGAAACTGAGAGAAAGAAAGCGTTGGTTCCATGGTTGCAACAATTTTGGTGGTTTCTTTGCTTATTTTATCTAACTGCTTCGTATTTATTCTCTACGAAGTGATGTTTCTAACAGTGTCATGGTTTTCATAATTTAAGCCAAGAGATTGTATAAGTTTTCCGTGTTTGAACACTTTTCAGTTCATTAGTCTCAGCCCGAGACCAATCACAACAGTTCGAACTTATCAAGGAACCAATCAAAATTCATATTGCAAGTATCGAGCGCGGGAAACCGCGCGGTAGCTCATCGCAGTTCGTTGAGTTTCTTAATGGTTAATTTGGTGGTGATGTGGTCTTAGACACAAAAATCCCGAGAAATTGTCCATAAATCTATAAATCTCCATTTTCTTTCTAAAAATCTCATAAATCTGTCCAAAAATCTCGTGTTTTTTTATCGATAACTTACATACCAAAGAATTGTGGGAATTATTATTCATGGCAAAACCGCTGACCGATATTAAGATACAGTGATAACACCGGCTCAGAACTGATAAAGTGTCGCTAGGCGATAACTAGTGAATGGTGTCATAAACTTGTAAATACTGGCAGTAATCATAGATTAAATTGCGTCTCTTTAGGCAACTCGTGTTAATCTAAGTTTTCCTTCCTGCCGGTTATTTAAGCAATAAACCGCAGTTTCTTTGGGTTTCTATGTGATTTACAAGCCCTTCGAGTGTTCTCCCAACATCCTAAGTGGTTTATCACGCCGGAAAACCCATAGAAACTGTGGTTTATTGTTTTTAACTCGTGGATACGCGAAGCGTATTTGCGAGTTTTTGTGGGACTCCGATATGCAAATTGTCACTCACTCACTCACTCACACACTCCAGTGTAGACACTCTTCGTAATTAGTCGGAAAGAACTCGGGAGCACCGATATAAAGACGACAATTGTCGTCCCCGAAGTCTACTGATCAAAGTTCACGCTGAAAGCTTATCGTACCGGTGCCAGAGTTTGTAATGATTTTGTAGCGGGGACGATTAGCGAGGCCCTGTTAGGGGTAAATTTCGACAAGCGACATGGCCTTGAAACGGCAACATAAAGGAGCTGAAATGGCGACGAACGACGAGCCGCTCACGGGAAATTACGACAGCGACCTTCGACCTTCGGAAATTACGACATGAAAAGGTTTGAAACTCAGACGCGCGACATAAAGAACCTCACTAACAGGGCCTCATTAGCGGTCTTACTAAAATCAAAAGGAGTTTAAATGTTTCCAGTTAGGACAATGGCCAACTTGGAGACTGAATTTTATGAGCCTTTGACTCGGCCAGGCGCTAAACGTGACCAGATGATAACTATTCCCTCTTCCGACATCGACCTCCCCCAAGATTACAAGCAGTATATGAATTTCAGTTGGCTCGAAAGTGATCTGAAGATGAGAAAATCTCTTGCTAATGTAGTAAGCTTTGCTGAGAACTCATAGAGCGAAACGAGCACTTGAATGAGAACTTATATGAGCGAAATGAGCTCTTGTTATTGAACGAAAGGACTCTGACTGAAAACAGAATAAATTGACGAATCCATGATGTGAAACCGAAGAACTTCGTGGCCAACCAGGATAGGAAACATCGCATGGAGGACTTTTCTACTGATTTAAGAGTTAGTACTAACAGGAATGGAGTTGGAGAAGTATTGGGACGGTCAAGAAGTATGTCAACGTTTACCATTAAATATGGAGGCGCATGCCGTGACGGAGAACCATGATTACAATGTAAGAAAGTCATTAAAGGGTTCGAAAAGAGTAAGTCACGTAGAAAATGTATTAAGTGTTATATTATATACAATACACCACACGCCGTTACAATGAAAAGTTTTCTGTCTATTGATTTCCGAATTTACCTTGAAGTGAACTAGATTGTGTTGAAGTAGACATGTTGGAAAAATAGGCTTACCTGTTTTGCTTACTGTTGTGTGACTCATCATATTTACATTGTAAAAACAAGAAGTTATAAGGATAAAAACAAAGATGTATTGCTGTATTAATGATGGTAAGTGTGATTCAGCCTTTTAAGTGCAACCCTGAATATATATACCACTGATAACCTAAAATGAGATGATAATGTAAATAAACTAATTCAAGTTGATAAGGGATTGAGAGTCTTAAGGATTTTAAGATCATCACTAACATACTTTGCAAAAATGCAAGAAAGACTTGTTTGGTATGATTCGTCAGCTGGGCAATCCTACATGGTTTTGTTCATTATCAGCTGCAGAATCAAGGTGGATATTTCTGTTGAAAACATTGAATAGACTTGTAGACAACAAAAACTATAATGATGATAAAATTGACAATGTCATGGCCACAAAATTCAGACCTTATTCAGAAGGACCCTGTTACATGTGTTAGAAACTTTGAACTCACAGACAGTGAGCAGCAGGATACCAGAACTACTTTTGGTTTTGGTACCATTTAATCCTGTACCCTTATGAAACGACACAATTTTGTGAAATTTGTTTTAAGGAGTGTTCCATGATAAGTACAGATATTGAACAAAAACTCATAATGGGTCAAAAGTACATTGTTTCAACTACCATTGGAACATATTTTCGCCAAGTGTCATTGCGCACTTCTTGGCATAGAGGGGTGTGTACTTGGGCACCCGCTGTGAGATACCTATAATTTTGGGGCAGGTCAATCTCCTTCAAAATCAGTCTGATCACAGCCAAAATTGGCAAGGAGATACAAAAAGCATTGTAGAATGCAATGATCTACTTTTCATAAAGGTCTGGGGGGGTGATGTTTCCATGGCAACGATCAAAGTTGAAAAATATTTTTTCTTCATGTTGGCATGCTTTTACTGAGCCAAGTTTTAGTCTCATGGCTTCAAAAACCACATCATTGCATTCTACACCTAAAAAAACATAAGGTCACCAAATTTCATGAAAATTGAACAATTCGTTTTCTCAAATGACCTGCCCCAATACAGCGTTATAGTAAAAAACGCTAACTTTTTCTATACATAAAATTTCCACTTTTTTGAGAAACAAAGCCATTTTACGGCATATTAACCAGGTAAAACTCACTAAAATAAACATAAATAGTTTCTGGAAAGTTCCTCAAAAGAGAAATTCAAAGTCCAAATGCTCCAGGCTCATAGGTTGGGCCCTCTCGCTCTTCATTCTGCTCATTCCGGCTCTTTCGCTGGCTTCGGCGAATCTGGCGGCGAACCTTTGTTACATCCAGAGCCTTCTCTCCTGCAGCATATAGTCTTTGCTGATCAATGGTGGTGAAACCAGACCTGCAGTGCTCTCCAGTTTCCAGATGGAGCCCTTTGAGCACACTTTGCAGGGTTTTTGCACCACCATTGAACAAGCAAACAGCAAGAGCGCAAGCTGTCTCAACTGTCTCAGGACCAGCAAATTTTTCTTTAGGACTAATGTCCCACACAAGGTGGTTTAGTGCCTCATTGTTGTTTTGAGACAAGCCTTCCAAAACACTTTGAAGAAGATTGGCATCCCACAAAGCCTCAAATGTTGGCAAGATCTCCTGCATCAGTCCTTTTGCCATTTGCACCAGGAATCAGTTCCTTCGGGGCAGTACTCATGCATTTGGTTCTCAACAGTCGATGCATAATGATGCCAAATAGCTTTCACAGCTTTCTGCATATTTGCCAGGTTGCCTTTATTTTGCCGCAAGGCCTTTCCATAGTAGCGTTGGAAACTGTCAATCAAGTTGTCAGTTAGGCGGTTACGCCCACCAATTGTCTTTCCATCAGAGAGTTTTTTCCCTTTCATGTCTTTCTTTTTCCTTCTCAGCCTTCCTCCCATTCTTTTTTGAATATGGCCAACACATTCCACCTTTCGAACAATGATTTCGTCTCCGTAAGGCTTAGCTTTGACCACATCACGATGAGAAGAGCAGTCACCATCGCCTACAAAGTCAACATACTGCAAACTGTTCTTCTCAACTGACCTGTTCCACATGTCTACAGCACCTTTGGCCTCCATGGCTTTTGATGACTTGTCAAAGGTACGTGTGCATTTGGGCCCATGTGCTGCAATCCAATCAATGTACTCCTGAGAGTTTACATCAAGGTTGCTCTTTGCACGACACTTGTAACACACTTTACTTTTCATTTCAATGTCAACAACCTTTCCTGTTTGTACACTAATTGCCGAAACCATGCCATACAAAGACTGGAAACCTCTCCTGGCCCAGGTACCATCGCAAGAGACAGCCACATCAGCGATTTCGTCTTCCTCAGCTTTGTTTATGACGCGAACTTCCTTCACAGCCTTCTGCATTTCAGCTTCCACTACCTGCCGAGACACTCGAGCAATTGCTTTCACGTGGGTAGTAAAAGACTTCTTTGCTACCGGTCCTGGTATGTTCATAACTGCGCAGAATTTCGTTAAACTGGCTCTGCCTCCTCCGATGATTCGCATGGCCAATGCCGACCTCCTGTTAATGTCAAAGAATCGGGCTTTTCCATGAACAATCTTCTCTGAAGTGGGAAGTTCTGTCAGAGCACGGCATGAATTGTTTGCACATTGCAAAACAAGCATTCTTGCCAAACCACAACCAGAAGGCCTCTCAAACAACTGAAGATTGCCCTTCAAGCACTCCTTACAAACAGCACAGTCCACAAGTACTTTCCGTAGAATGCTGACATCCTGAAAGCGGTATCCACTCGGCTTTTTATTGGAGAGAGACTCCTTGCTTGTCACCGGAGAAGCGCTTTCATCGATATCGAGACGAATCTTCTTCGCCGAAGGAACATCTGCACTCGAACCTGGTTCTTCTTTGGGCTTCCTTGAACGCTTTCCACGCGAAACAGATCGGCGTAGCGACCTAAATTTAGTTCTCGGCATTTTCAAATGAAGGTTTCAACCAGAAACAAAGAAATATTACGGATAAAGACGTGAGACAAGCTCTGAAGTAACTTTGCAGTTTCGAAATGTCGCAAATGCATTTTTGTTTCGCCAGACACTAGTTACCAGGCTCCCACGGTATGACAAAAGTGCCAGGCATCTCTCTGGCGATTCGGAGCTCATTGCAGGCTCTGGGGTGCTGTCTTCGTGGAAAAAACGGCGAAAAACAACGCTAATAGAGCGCGGTTACCATGGAAACGGAAAATAAACAAAAAATAAACATTAGAGAGCCCTTCAAATCAAGCAATTGTAAGGGCGCGCATTTTAAAATAAGTAAAAAATAAGCCCAGAAGTAGAAAATAGAAGCATTAGAGAGGGTCTTGACATGCATAAACCTTTATTTTGGAAATGGTCAATTTTTTACAAATCTGCGGGTATCTACTACCTTATTTTTTAACAACTGTATGCTTGCCACCTGCCTTATAACTGATGCCTAGTGTAGTCAAATGATTGGCGTCATGTACTCACTGTATGTTTATTTCAAAAAGCTACTCAGCTCCCTGGTCACTTTAATGTTGTGATTATAGATTATTAAAATTATCTTCAATTTCATTCACAACTCTGAAAAAAACACCTCGTTAATTTTTAAATTATTTCTTTTTTCTCTGTTTTGTAAACATATCCACGAGTTCACCATAGTCCTACTTTGATTATAACTAACAGAAAATGTTTCTCTTCTCTATGAGTTTACCGGTACAATAACCCATGGGTTTTCGACCAATCAGTGCGCGCGTAGTATCTGAGTTATCTTATAAAGTAAAATATACGGGCGACATGGCGCTACAATGAATCAAGACATTTTTTAACCAGTTAAGTTTTTAACCATGCACAATTGCCACAAATCTCGTAATTTGATTGGTAATTTGCCGTTGTCGATAAGAGTACAGACGCTGCTCTCGTCAATGTGTCACGCAATGCAATAGCCAATCAGAAACGCTCATTTTGGGGAATAAACCAATCACATTGCGAAAAAGTTATAGACAACGCTTGGCCTTTCTTTGTGTCACGATCTTGGTCACGCTCAGAAAAAAAAAGACATTTTCTTTGACTTTGATATTGTTAAAAAAAATCAAATGTGGTTTAGCGTTGTTTGTGTTATCGACAGATATGCGTCATCGCAGTGGTCAAAATTTGTTGTGGAGAACACGCCGTTTTGACCACTGTGATGACGCACACTCCTTGTCGATAAGAGTACAGACAACGCTAAACCACATTCGATTTGTTAAAGTCCTTCGTTATATCGGTGTTTAATTGTAATAAGAACGAAGGGAGGTGCGCGTGCAGGTATTGTGGCGTTTCGCGGTGGCACAGATGTGCACGGGCATGCTGGATTTATTGTGACTTTTTAAGATGGTGCAAATTTGAAACCGACAAACTTTATTACTTGCTTTTTCCTGGTTATAGCATGCACAGGTAACGCAAAAGCGCAAAGGGCACCCAACACTCAACACCAGATTGGGGAGCTTCTTCTTTCGTCGACGCAATCTAGATTATTCAGATTGATTTAGATATATTTCACACCAAAGTTATCTAAAATTGGTAATAACTTTCAATAAGGCAGCAATTTAATCATTGATTAGTATTTTGCCGCAAAAAATCTAAAAAAAAAATATAGAATTTTGCCACAAAAATCCTATAATTTTTAAAAATCATCGCATTTTCTAAAAATCTTTTTAAGGTCTAAAAATCCCCCCTCCCCCCTCCAGAAAAAAAACAAAACAAAACGGATTTTTGTACCTAGGCCTAGCGGGATGCAAAAGGCAGTCACCTATCGTGGCCATGCACAGTAGCAAAAAAGGGGATCAGAAAACAGATCCTAATCTATTCGCTTCATGTACTACTGTATATACATTTCATGTATATCCTGCTGTGCTAATTGGGGGCTCTCTAAACTGAGAACAAAGTTCGGGCCGGCGCATTTAGCCCCCAGACGTTTTTGTAAGGATCTTGCTGCGCTGTCCGGTACTGCCACGACCTCGGGCCCATATTCCCCAGTATGGCCCTCATGCTCGGTCAATATTAAAGAGGCTGATTTTCTTTGCGGAGGGAAAACGAACCTCCTCTCCAAGGAAAAAGTGTCCTGGGAAGAGGTTCACAAGAAAAAATGCCAAATTACCGTTACAGGATTTTTATATAGGGTGAACCGTGAACGTGAGAGCCTTTTTCAAACATTTTCTGCATTCTTTTCAAAGCAGCCAGTGAGGGGTTATCAGTTTGAAGGCTCGGGCATTATTTTGACATTTTTCTGACATCGAATTTTTTGAAAGCCGGTTTCGGAAGATCCATGAATACTTGTAAGCGCTTTGAATTTTTCATTTTAAAATAATTTGTTGTCAGTACAAAAGGTGAAGATTGCCATGTTCCAAGTTTAATCATACTCCAAGGTAAATAACTTTCCGCACAGGTCCCTACTTCATTATGCATGTTGTGGCTGGATTGTGTGGGCAACTAACTATGGTGTGGGGTAACGCACGTGCAAACGTGTCTTGTCAGAGAACGAAACAGCACAGCTACTGCATGAATAATGAAGTAGGGACCCGTGCGGAAATCATTCCAACTGATTCTTGGCTTGAAGTCAAAGTTTTGCGTTGCGTTGCGACTCGATGGCTCGCTGCCGTCGCCATTTCTGGTTTCCTGTGGTGTTGGTTTCAGTATGTCCAATTTTGTCCGAGCCTTCAAACTGAGCTAAACCCTCATCGGCCCTTTTTTAAATGAATGCAGAAAAATGCCTGAAAAAGCCTCGCGTGTTCACGGTTCGAGTGTCCGCACTTTAAACATCCATAAAAGTCCCAAAATTTGACAATTCGACAAGTCCCAACCAGGGAATTCCCAGCCAAGGTTTATTGTCTGGATTTGTCTCACTCTTCCAAACTTGGGAGTTTTTGTGGGTATTCTTCAAATACACACAAAAAATGTCGAAATGGGAATCTGGTATTTTTTCCTGTGGTTGAGGCTCTTTTCCACCCCTGATCACCCCTAGCTGTGTGTATAGCTGTACTTTCAAAGAGTGACTGCTTGATGTTTGACCATTTGGGCAATTTTTAAGGGGTTGGGGCTAATTAATTTAGAGGATAAAATAAAGCAATAAAAAAGGTTAGAAAGTAACAGGGGAATATAAACAGGTTATACAATAAGCTCCATTTATTCAGTATTTACTCTATTTTCCAGGCATAACTAATAATGTCAATTAAAATTATCCAGACTGTGTGCAAACAGTAAACTACAAATAATACTATATAATAGTTACATAAATTACAATGTTCCATGGCTCAGTAATAATACAAGGGAATAGAAATTTTAACTTCAGTTTTCAGATAACAGAGATGGAATCAGACTTGGGGAATGCATAGAATGAGAGTGAGTTTACTTGGCAATATGTAAGGTGTTACAATAAACATATTGCAACTTTGCATACTATAGATATTATGTTGTCCTTCAAGCTCTAATAAATTTCTCTGCCAAAACTTGACATAAATTTACTCACAAGAACAGACATTATTATAGTGTGCTAAAATTCAAAAGTTTGTTTTGATCGTGAAAACGTCTCCAGAGATATAATAAATATCCTGCAAACCTTGTTTTCTCTGTCTGTACTGTAAGCCACAGATCCTTGTTTTTTCTGCTTGGATTTATGGCCCTCACGCTTCATGCTTGGGCCATAAATCTGAGTGGAAAAAACTCAGTCTGTAACTTACAGTATGGACCTCAAACCCGGTTAGTTAGAGGTATTTTTGCATCTATGCACACTACACATATCATATGTTACGTGAAACTATAATACATATTCCTCTGTCCAAAATTTATATACAGTCGATTGCATCTACCCGTGAACGCACACGCTCAAAACATGTTTTCACGTGACGTCAAACGTCTGAGTTTCAGGCGTCAAACTTTGAAGTTTTCCCGCCCAAATGTGAAGTTATCCTTCTCGGCACTGCTCAAAGGGAAGATGTTTTCAATATCAACAAGGAAGAAATTATCAAAAAGGTGTCCCACTTTCAAGCGATTTGCGGAATCAAGTAAAAGAACTTGCGCAGGATTATTGTTTTTCAGAAGTTGGGAGAAGATTACGCATCAGCAAGGGTGCAGTTTCAAAAATCGTTAATCGAGGGAACTTCACATTTGGGCGGGAAAACTTCAAAGTTTGACGCCTGAAACTCAGACGTTTGACGTCACGTGAAAACATGTTTTGAGCGCGTGCGTTTACGGGTAGATGCAATCGACTGTAAATATACTTGAGATTACTAATGACAATCTTGAAATCATCTTCGATATTGTCTCTTGCTGCTTAGTAATCTATTAAGACATCCCAAAGAACAAAGAAAAGTCTCAGTTGGTAGATGGCTTTGAAATGAACCTGTTGAGACTACGGTGTTGGACAGTTGCTGTAGATTAACAGGCACAATGTGATGGATGCAACTGCCAAAGCAATAGCTGCCACACAGACACTGTTTGGCGGTGTCTAAAAATACAGCCAGGGGTGCTGGAATGCAGTGGCTTGAATAGTGGCATCTGAAAAGAAGCAGAAAGTGAAAGATGGACTTTCTAGCAATTGTCACAGGCAAACTTGGAAAGAGCAAATCTAGCTTTTCCTAGTAGGAGTCAAACTCACAACCTTCAGATTACTAGTTCAGATGTTCTACCGCTGAGCTATGGGAAACTTGTTGCAGCAATTAAGCTACAGTCATGCCAGGGACAAACATCTGGCATATTGCTTGGATTTGAATACCAAGGTGAAAGGGTTCTGAAATAACGAGGTTGGTATAGTAATGTTGAGCCTGGAAAATTTGTAAAAGATACAATTTCCAGCACTGTCCCAAGCAAACTCAGAAAAAGCAGATCCAAATTCTCCCAAAAGGAGTCGAACCTACAACCTTCCTAGTTTGGACGATTTACCACTGAGCTACAGGGGGCTTGTGGGAGCAAGGCCATTAAACTGGGTTGAAGGGACAAACATCGTGCATGCTGCTAGGAATTGAATGTAGCTGTTGTGGTTTAATTTTTACCTTGGTTCAAATTTGGTTTTCTTTTGTTTTCGTTATGGTAATTTGATGAGAATGAGTTTGAAACAAAGGAAACCAAAATTTGAACCAAGGATAAAATTAAACCACAACATAGCCAATGTCTTTACCAAAACTTGCCATAACCAGGTTTAACCATTTCGCTCCCAAGATCTGAAAAATAATTCTCCTTAGGGAGTGCCATATCCCTCCTAATGTTAGTTTAGAAAATTTAGAGCTTAGTCAACAAAATATTAACTTCATCTTGTGCTCAATTCTCCTAATCTTACTACATTGTAAGGAGAAGTTGTGGATTGGTCAAAAGCAAGAATAGAATGGTTAAATTGCTTTGGAAAACTACTGACGGCTCAATACACCAGGTTTCAAAGGGTGCATGGTGCTATCAACCAGAAAAATTGGCTGGGCAGATACCTTCTAGAGAAATTAAATTCTAAACTTAATAGTGATTTATCAAGAAGATACAGTAACCATACTCCTGCAGTCAGATAAATACCTATGCAGTGGACAAATGGAGCCAATTCAAACGTTTTACTGAAAACAGAGAACACTTGCAACGTTGACATTGCTGGTCTATTTGTTAAAAATGTCCAGCTGTTAAATCTCCCCCACTCCCCCATGTGCTGCAATCAGTAAGAATTCATTTTATAAGAATCACTGTAAAAGACATGGATTCAATCAGTCAAACCTGTCATACAACTGAAAAAAAAATACGTTGTTTAACAAAACAAATACAAAGCAAACCTGTGTCTCTTAACAGTGATCCCTGCGCATTCTTTTAAGGAAGGAACTGAAAGTTTGTTGATTATGTTCCATTTGTCTTGACAAAGGAATGGATTTCCTGAAATATCAACTGATTCCAGTTTCAGACTCAAAATACTACCAGGCAATACAGCCAGCTGATTTTGACTTGCTGAGAGGAATCGCAAAGACGTAATGTTTCCAATGTTCACTGGTAACATATACAGTTCATTTTCATCAAGCCTGAGTTGAACAAGGTTCTTAAAATTATAAAATCCTAATGGCAGCAGCTTGATTTGATTCTGGCTGAGATCCAAGAACCTTAAACAAGATGCCAAAGGTCCATTGCACAAAGCAGAAGGGAATTCTTTGATTACATTTCCTCGTAAAATCAGCTCACGTAATGTTGATAACTTGGACATCTTTAAGGGGAGCTCCTTTATTTGGTTGTTGGGGAGACTTAGGGATGTCAAATGCTGTAGTTGAAGCACACGAAGATCAACTCGCACAAGTGCACATCCTGTAACAGTCAATTTTTGAAGCGTATTTGGAAATGACTTTTCTATTGGATAATCTTTTCGCTTGGTAATGAGCAGTTCAGTCTTTGACTTCTCTATTTCAGATGCTTTTGCAGGAACAAGACATGATAAGTTGGCCTTTTGTAAGTCTTTCTCCCCGAGTTTAAGAATCGACAGCAGCGCTTTAAGATTAGATGGATCAGCCTTGAAGATAATAAAACAGTATATGTGAAGACTACAAAAATTGTTTCCATTCAAGTTATAAAAGAAACTAATAAACAAACTAAATAATGGGATCAGGGTTGGCGCAGTAGTGAGAGTGCTCACCTTCCACCAACGTGGCCCAGGTTCGATTCCCGGCCCCGACATCATATGTAGGCTGAGTTTGATGGTTCTCCACTCTGCTCCAAGAGGTTTTTCTTTGGGTACTCCGGTTTTCCCTTTCCAGGAAAACTAACATTTGATTTGATTTTGTTTGTGCTTTACAGTGTCCCCAATTAGTACGTACAGTTGACACTCAAACAAAGTTCATTATTATTATTATTATAATTATAAAACTAATGTAATTTATTATCACGAACATCATCATAATCATATATAATCATTATTGTCATTATTTAATATTATTGTAAAACAACATCAAATTTAAAATCGAAGACAAATTCAGTTCACCTTACTAATAAACAAATCATGCGGAGGTTCCTTCAATCGAATCGTCGCTTTCCCATTGTCCATAAACTTGGTAAAAACCTGCATCAAATTTCCTGTCACCTGCGTATTGTCATTAACAAACTTTACATGAATGCTCAAATATATTTTAAAGACTTGTAACAGATGTGAAAAGTTGAACAGCGACAAATTCTGTTATCTTATTTGGATATCTTAATGCGAAAGATTAGATGTGAAATCAAAAGCACACACCTTGTACTTTGTTCCGTTTCTCTCTCTCGCTGTGCACACTAAAAGGAAAACAGTTTTTTCTTTCTCTCCAGGATTTAACTTCCAAGATTCTTTTCTTCCGACAGCCACCGAGGCTCGCGTTGGCTTGCCGGCATTTCGCACGTTTAGCGAACAGGAAACTCTGTTTGCGATCAGTATTTCACAATTAAGGCGCATTTTTCGGTTAAGAATAAATCGTTTTAGCACTGTTAAGATTGTATGCAATCGCGGCAACACGTCTTACCGCCATATTTTAACTAACATCACGTGCTCAATCTGAACCAATCGCTGTGCACTATTCTCAAAGGAGGAGCTGTTTTTGAGCCAGCGTTCGTCAGTCTTAGAATAAAGAAAGGCCATTAAAAGGGTGAAAGCAACGGTTGTTGTATGAACAAGAATATAGAGAAGAGTGCGATGGCAGGGATCGAAACACAAAGTGTGGTTTCTGTACAAATTACAAGCTCTTTAACTTCTTTTGCGTCGGAAAAAAGACTGCAGAAAGACCAAACGATTTCGGCACTCAAGGTATGTAAGTGAATCCAGTGAGTTTGCCCCGTAGTGAGTTCGCTGCCCTCGAGTTCACACCCCCACCTCCCATTTCAGAGTGGTTTCGCCCCGCAATCAGCAAGTGTTAATAACGTGTTAATAAACACGATGAATGTATGTATCTCTGTAAGATCTGACGAGACGTAAGTACATTTTACTGCACAATTTTGTGTCATTTATTTAACCCTTTAAGCCCCGAGGGGTCTCCCTGTGACGAGTAAAATCGTCTGGCGTTAGCCAGAGTAAAATCTGTAAAGACACTATTGGCGCTTAAAGGGTTAAATCCGACTGCGTTAGAAGTGTGTTTTTTCACGATCGTTTTGTTAATTGAGTTGGTGCCTAAAGGGGTAAATGGACTGTCGTGCTCACTCCCTTAAAAAAAATAAATAATATGTAACCAACCAGTATTTTTCATATATAGTACAATGGCGGTTGTCATTAGTATGAAAAAAAAAAAAAGAAATCAAGAGCATCAAACTGGTCTAAATCATGCTATCATTTCTTGCATGTAGACAGCCTATATCTTATAGTTCGCACCAGTGTCTTGTCCAGCTCATTTTATAGCTATACTAAATTAAATTAAAAAAAATTCGTTGCCATTGTTCATTTTTGCTGATGTAGTCTGGCAGGCAATAATCTTGCCAAGGACGATAAGGTAATACACCTGTCAATGTAAATCTCTCCCCAACCCGGGAATAGTGGTGACATTAGCGGGACAAAATCCAACATGTGACATTGCAAACTGTCCCGGTACCTGGAGTCTTGGACGAGATTTGCTTGTTCGGTACCGAAAGTGGGGAATTTCTCTGCTGGATGATTGGAGTCTAGAACTATGTCACGAAGAGACTGGAACCAAACCAAAATGGCAGAGAGAAATTTGAATTAAACTTGTTGCTTTTTAAACTGTTTTCTTCTTACTTTTTGCTTGCCATCCTTCTCCTATTAAATTGTTTAAAATATTTCTGTTAAAAGCTTAATATGCTGTTGTTCCTGTATACTCCTTTCCATGTTACCTTGCTGTCTGATTTATTTTGTTGTTGGTGATATGGTTGGGAGGTGGGGGATTTACATTGACTGGTGCATGAAGGCAAACCTGAGGCATATCAGTTCTGTTCCACGTGGCCGGAGTTCATCCAGGTTTCTATAATGTCAAACATTGTTTGGATATAATCAGTAAATTGCTGGGCTTACTCTCAGCATACATACCTCTTATTAACAGAGTTTGAGGTCCGTACTGTAAGTTACAGACCAAGTTTTTCCACTCGGATTTATGCGGAAGCGCGCGGGCCATGAATCCAAGCGGACAAAACGAGGATCCGTAACTTACAGTATGGACAGAGAAAACGAGGTTTTGTAAGATATTTATTATATCTCAAAACAAACTTTTGAATTTTGCCAAAAATTGACCAATCAAAGTGCACGTACTAACTGAGAGATATAATAATTATAATTATGATAATAATTATGACAATTATTATAATTATTATAATTTATTATCAAAGCCCACAAGAATTACAGCACATTCCGCGACACTTATAGACAACATTTTTACAAACGACACTACAGTATCCTCAAAAAGTGGTTTAATCATAAGTGATATCTCAGATCACCTACCGATCTTATCTTGTTTTTGGTGTGCATGATTACTTGCATAAAGATAGCAATGGCTTTATTATCTGAGATACCAGAGAGATAAGGGTTAATGAATTTAGACACAAACTAAAAAATACTAACTGGCCAACAATGCCAATGATCTTAACACTGCTTACAATATTTTCATTGATAAGTACACTAGTTTATTTGATACGTGTTTCCCTTTTGAAACTAGCAAAGGTAAAGTTCTAAACTCCTTCAGGAAACCTTGGCTTACAAAGAGCTTACTTAGGTCAATCAATAAGAAAAATAAGCTATACCAACAAATGCACCTTTGTCGTCGATTGAATGAAAAACTTATCAAATACAAAACGTACAAAAACAAGCTAACTAGTCTTCTTAGAGTTACCAAGAGCCTCTATTTCCAAAATCAAATGGAAATAAATAAGACTAACATCAAGCAGATGTGGAGGATTTTGAATAATGCAACAGGCCAAGACAAAAAGAAGAAATTGACATACCTGTTAGTAGATGAAAATGGTGACAGCATTACCACATCAGAAAGAGTTGGCAATAAATTCTGTAAATATTTTACAAATATCAGTCCCGCTTTAGCTGATAAAATAGCCCCTGCATCCAAGTCGTTCCAGGATTTTATAAACAGTGTGCCCTCAGGCTCGCTGTCAACCTTCACTCCTGTAACCACTGACGGGTTTTAATAACGGGTTTTAAGGACAGTAAAGCCTTCCGGAGCTGACAACATTCTAATTTCTATTATCAAGAAAACACTCGGCTTAATTTCAGATCCGCTGCTATCAAAAATTAAGCTATCTTTGTCATCAGGAGATTTTCCAGATAGATTGAAAATATCTAAAATTATTCCTGTCTTTAAATCTGATAACGCTAGCTTAGCACAAAACTACCAACCAATTTCTATACTTCCTACCTTTTCTAAAATTTGTGCAAGAGCCATTTTTAATCCCATATTTCAATTCTTAGTAGATAGTGACATATTATTTAAATATCAATTTGGTTTTCTTCCACTCTACTTCCCATGCTCTGATTAATTTTGTGGACAAAGTTGCTAACGCTGTTGACTGCCAAAAATATTTAGCGGGAATATTTCTTGACTTATCAAAAGCCTTTGATACCCTAGATCACGCAATACTTCTATCAAAATTAGAAGAATGTGGCATCACTGGGACAGTCCATCAATGGATAACTGACTATTTTCTTAATAGAATACAATGTGTCCAAATTGACGATTCTAAATCCGATGTTTTAAGACAAATTTTGTGGTGTACCACAAGGCTCTGTACTAGGCCCCCTCATTTTGATATTTATATCAATGATCTCCCAGCCTGCTCTAGCTCTAGTGAACTCAAATTTATATTATTTGCTGATGACACCAGTATATTTCTTGAACATAGTGACCTAGATGTACTTACTTCCCATCTTAATGACCAGCTGTACAATGTTTCAACTTGGCTTAATGCCAATAAGGTATTAATTAACGTTCAGAAAACAACACTAATGATTTTTAGACCAAGGAAAAAAACATTACCTATCACAAGGCAGATTATTATAGAAAATAATGCACTTGACAAAGTAGAAAATACCAAGTTTCTTGGAGTCTATATTGATCAGCACCTTGTGTGGAAAACTTGTGTTAATTTTATTGCGGCTAAGCTTTCTAAATCTGTCGGGTTTCTTTATAAAGCTTAATACTATTTGCCCTCAAAATCTCTTCTTACACTATATATGCACGTATTTATCCATATCTTACTTACTGCAATTTAATTTGGGCCTCTACTTACGTTACAAACCTGCAATGGATTTAGCTACTACAGAAAAGATCTGTCCGGGCGATCTCTAAGCCTGAATATAAGTCTTCAAGTAAACCTCTTTTTGCAAATTTGAAAATTCTTGATGTTTTTAAAGTATTTCCTTGTTCTAAGTTAGTTCTTTCATGTACCTGTATCATAATGATGCTTTACCTATTGCTTTTACTCAGATCTTTCAAACTGGAAATCAGATTCATCAATATTCAACAAGACACTCTGACTTTTACCAACCTCATATCTGTAGAACAAATATTAAAAAATTTTCCATCCTGTTTCAAGGTCCTAGAATATGGAATTCATTACTGAATAACATCAAAGATCCCCCGACTTTTAATATATTTAAACATGTGATCAAACTATTTTTAAGGGTCAGACAGAATGCAATCTAATTACCTTAACACCTCATATCTATAAAATATTTTTTCCTTAACACACTTATATAATTGAAATACATGTCTTTTTTCTTTATTTTCAAATGCTGCCTAGTATTTAAATTGCCTGTGGGAGGAAATCTCTATTCCTCATAAGCTCTGCTTCTCGGAGATTTCCCCGCCACAGTCACTCCTTCCAAGTTGTATGCTTATTTTAAATTTAATATTAGTTAGCCTATTTATTATCTTTTCTATTCTACTTGTAAGTTATTCTGTGTGGCAGAATAATAATAAATAAATAGATAATCATAATATTACAATAATGATTATGCTCGGGTAGCCCTGCATATCCATTATTATGATAGTTGTATTTAGTTATGATAATCAATGTAATATTTTAATTTGTTCTTTTTTGTGTTCTTATTGACCTCAACTACAGTTCAGTCAATAAAAATGCCAAAAATGACTTGGCCAATACCTCACGCTTAGTCAACAACACATATATCTTACCTGCTATTCATGGTGCTTAATCATTCAGGGGAAGCTAGAACTCATCACAGGATGTTCATCCTTGACCATGGAACTTCAACTGATGGACAAAGATGGAAACCTTGTATGTATCCTGAACAATGAAGATGCTTTACTTGGAGCTTACCCAATTGACGATAACATGAGATTACATGTAAGCTGAACCTTTGGTTTCTTTGATATACCCTAAATGCTCTAATAAGCTCCCCCCTCTACAGCCTCAATTTCATAATAAGCCCCCCCTCCCCTCCCCTTCCCTTGAATTGACTCTGATCATGAAGGTGATGAAATTGATGCTGAATTCTAATTGCACAGATTTGTTTAAAGTCCGGCAGCCTTGGATGGGCTTTGTGTGAACAGTGTCAGTCTCGCACACTTGCCTAGCAGGTTTCCACTAGCGACGGAGTTGGAGTTGGAGTCATAGTCAGAGTTGTAAGAGCACTTATGACCTAATGAAAATTGAAAATCGGAGTTGTAAGCTCGATGGAAAAGGGGTCAGAAGAATCAGAACGGTTCCATTTTCTTCCAATTCCTCTTATGATGCCGACGATTACGATCAAGTTAAAACTAGATTGTTGGAGTCGCAAGCAGAAGTGGAAGGACAAACCAATCATAAGGCCTGGATTCTAGCATTGTGATTTGTTTGTTCTTCTGCTTCTGCTTCCGACTCTAAAAATCTAGTTTTCACTAGATCATTAGCGACAGAGTCATAAGTAGAATCAATATTTTTCCTCTGATTCCGTCGATTTGATTTTCACTAGATCGTATCGCTCTACACTTCTGACTACAACTCTGACTCTGTCACTAGTGAAAACCAGCCTTAGATATAATGCAGTAAAACGTAGAATGGTATTTGAAAAAGTGTTTTGGTTTTCAATGGCCAAAGACGTGCCTACTACTTTATACTGTATACATAATGTATTAAAGCTGGGGGAAATTTTAGGAGACAGGATTTTGATGCTCAAGTTTTCAATTAGTCCCCCCCACCCTTCTCTAATAAGCCCTTCTTCTATGAGCCCCAGAATTAAATAAGCCCCCAGTGGCTTATTAGAGCATTTACTGTATTTTATGTTGACATAATGCTGCTGTTAATGTCTTTTTTTCTTTGTAGTATGTACAATGATACATGACCAGAATGACCATTCAACAGTTCCACCAAATAAATATCAATATAGCATATCATTATTAGCAACCTCGGCCTTTTGAGAAATGTTATTATTGACCCACTACCTCATGGTATTCAACACTATTCACCTCCTACAAGGTGAATAGTGCCTGCAGGGCTCTGGAAAAGCCTTGTGCAAGTGAGGTTTGCAAATGTGCAACAACCTATTTTTAAAATGGAGTTTCACTATCACTTTGATGTGACTGGGGTTGCTTCGTTGGTAAATGTATAAAGCAATTTCAAGAAATTGAGATAATCAAACAAATTGATAAAGTAAGTTATACTACCATAAGGTAAAAGGGAGGTGCTGTTGTTTCGAGTGTTAGCCCTTCGTCGGAGCGAAGCAAAACAATTACTATTCTTTTCATTCTTGGTGAATAATGGCCAAAGAAATTTTCGGTTCACTACTTCACAGCTTGGTAAATATTCTTCCTCTATTCACCTTGATTTCTGAGAACAATGAGAATTGCTTAAGTGATAGCTTCAAGCTAAGTCTGGTCAGGAATAACTGTTGTTCACATTCATTTTGTGATTTTTCACTCTAGCAAAGCAGTTTGTGGAGCTGCAACTGTAAAAGCTAAGATATAAAAAGCGTAGTTAACATATACTCCGTAGTAATAATACCCAGTAATTATTATTTATGGATTTCTTAAGCAAAATTAATTTCCATTTTTATGAAAAAGTGCTTTAGAAATACAAATTGATCATAATTTAGATGTACAGTCCAGCTCAGTGCCTGTTGATAAGTTAGGTGTTTATTTTCTTTTCAAGGTTGTAGATAAAGACCCTGCTAATAGAGCAGGGCAATTTGAGGATTTATCAGCAGTAGAAAAATATGAAATGAGTACAGAAGATTATGCACAGAGAAGTGGTAAGTGATTTAAAATAAACTATTAGTAAGAGTAAATGTACACAGTAGTTGATTTGTCCATCTACTACTGAAAAGTGGAAGCTGCCTTAACAAAAATATTCCCTCTCGTTTGTACTTGATTGTCCTCTCAGTAATTATGTACTGTGCTAAAATCAGATAGAGAACTTACCTGCCATAAAACGTATTCAGCTTCAAGGTTCAATTTTCAGACTTAAGTGTTGCTTAATTTGTTCCTGATTCCTGTCCGTGATCCAGTGTTTTTTTCTCTGGAAATACGTAAGTTTTCTCCCATCAACACAAATCAACATTACAGTAAATTCCAAATTGAGTCTAGGACCAGCCAGAAGGAGGATGCATGGTAATTTGGTGGTGAGCTTGTCAGACTTTCAAGCAGGAGATTGCACTTTGTTCTTTCGTTATACAAGAAACTTATAAACCCACACAATCTCTTGATCCCCAAACATGTGCATATATGGATACAAGCAATATCTAAAGATGGTGGGTCACCCTGTGATAGAGTAGCATCCATCCAGGGGAGAGTAACAATACCCCTAGGTGCTTCTTGCTACAGAACCCGGGATAAAATCCAGTGGTGTGGGTCTTTAATGGCCCAAGTGTATCTTTACCCACCTTTTCTTACCAGCCAGAAGGTCACAACAAAACAAGGTTGCCAATTAGGCATAGAAGAATGTTTTTGAGTATTGCCATTGTAATGTTTAATTTCCTAACCTGATTATGCAGATTCAGTGCGTGCTTTCAAGAAGACACACAAACTAGGTCAATTTAAAGAGAAAACGCCTGAGGAAATACAACATGAAAAGGAAAAAGAACAGCTAGAAGAAGTAGCTGCTAAAGATATTTCTGTTGGCTCTCGTTGTGAGGTCCGAGTTGCTGGTGTACCACCTAGAAGAGGAGCCGTCAAGTTTGTTGGTAAGAGAAGGAGTCTGGTCTTAGTTAAAGTTTAATTTCAAGTGTTTCTCCATAATAACCATTGTATTCTCTTTGTTTAGGAGACATTGGTTAGCTGTAATGTTTCGTTTGGTTTATTGTATCAGCTCTTGTGTACCGGTACATGAGGACAGAACCAGTAACTGAGATCTTGGTGAAAGTCAATGGTTTGATAGCTTAGCTAGTAGAAGATTGCATTGATATCCATACAACATCATGGGTTCCCAACTCATTGACAGCTGTGTTTTATTTTCTATCAGGCTTAATCGCGTTTGCCAATGAATGTGTCAATTTACAGTTACGACCAAACTTTGATTCATAAAATTGTCATTGATTAATAATATTTTTTGAATGTTTGGACCCATTTCAGGACAAACAGAGTTCAAATCTGGTTGGTGGGTTGGTGTGCAGTATGATGAACCTGTTGGTAAAAATGATGGAAGGTAAAAATGCACATTCCTTGTCATATGTAAGGTTTTTGGTATGGACTTAACTGTTCTTTTCAAGACAACATGGTGCTAGAGATGTTGTAAATCTGAAGGGTGGGGTTGGTGGGAATGTGCCACTGGGACCCTGAAATCCTTAGCCTATGCCACACCTAGTTCAGCAGAATTTTCCTACCCTGTACCAGTGTTGCATCCAGGTTTTATTGGGTAGGGGTACTCTGGACCCCTTCGACAAATATTTGGGGGTCCAGACCAGAATTTTGGGGGTCTTA
>OX453284.1:4165000-4225000 GCA_949710005.1 Ricordea florida
AGCTAAGAATTGTACTAGTCATAGTTGTCACTAAATCTGCCCCCGACTTTGTAAAAACTGAATGAAGACTGCATGTGGTTGTCCATGTATTTGTTATGAACCTTTGAAATGTAGTTTTCGTTTGAGAGTGCAAATTTCTTGTTGTGTTTGTGTTTTGTCAATTATCACACTTTGTTTCTTGGGTTAATGGAAATCCTCATACATATCGTGTTTAGGATGGGTTTACATTATAGCTTGGAATGAAATAAGAAAGCTTGGAATGAAATCGTGACGACTCATTGCCAGGCGCACATGCTGAAAATTAACCGGGACCACCGTGCGCGCCTATTTTCGTCAAATCGAGAAAATTTTCGCATACTAACACTACGACCATACGATACTTCTTATTTACGCGGGGAACATTAGGGTGCCTCCTCGGGTTCCGGCCTCTCGGCCGGAACCCTGCGGGGGCAACAATTAGAAAACTAGGAAAAACAATAATTATTTTATTATTAAAGTACTATTACAGTATTATTATCCCAG
This sequence comes from Ricordea florida, assembly GCA_949710005.1. Classification (NCBI taxonomy): domain Eukaryota; kingdom Metazoa; phylum Cnidaria; class Anthozoa; order Corallimorpharia; family Ricordeidae; genus Ricordea; species Ricordea florida. The sequence goes on from OX453284.1 coordinate 4,165,523, forward strand.
ATTTCAGCTGATCTAAGGAACCATGAATAACTTAAAAACTTAAAATGAAAACAAGATATTCGATGATGTAAATTATTACCTTTATTTTAAATTTTTGACATTTTCTGTAAATTACTTCGTATATTATACATGTTGGAATTAAAATGAAAATTATTATTATTATTATTACAATTATTATTTATTTGTTTGTTTTGCTTCTCTTCCTTATTTTAGTATGTTTTGCACAGCAAGTGGCAAATTTTCAGTTAGCTCTGTACCGGCACTACAACAATGGAGGCCAAGCTTTGTACAAACCAGAAGATATAAGACACTTTTGCCAAACCCACTCGCCACATCTCTATGACACTCTGTTAAGTTCTACTACTCGACAAGACGGACGTGCCACCAGCAAGAACCATACAACTTGACAAGAACAAAGAATAGTTGCATGGTTTGGCAAGGTCAGCGCAGACTTTAGGAAGAATGCTCGGTTTCAGCCAAGGAACAAGGATGAATGACATGTTTAAACAGCAGCAGGCAAAACAGCACAGGGAGCTCATGGACAAGACAGTCAAAACAGCTTGCTAGGTAATTTAAATATTTATATATACATAGTATGTAGATTTTTGACTGAGTTTGAAAATAAAATTATATTAAAAAACTATAATTTAATTTCTATTTTGGTATTTTAGAACCAAAAGCTTATAATCCATCTTCTGGATGACTTTCACGTTGTCAACGTTTTTCTTCATCCAACTGAAAAAGCCAGTAAAGCAATCCACATGGCATCCAGTCTGCTGGACATTCAGCTGGCTGCTGCTGCAGTGCCACGTCCATCAAATGCCACAACAATACACAGCACCACTTATGTTAGAAAAAATGGAAAGGACATTCTTTGTCGAGGAGGGATTATGAAGTCTTTCATTTTGGCAGAAATGACAGAACTCCTACTAAATTATAACAACACATATATCAAGACACTGCCAGTTGAATTTCTTTATGTCAAGCCTGAAAGGGTCCAACAGCAGTTGAAGGAGTTGAGGTAGATCATAACTGAACCTGTCACAAGAAAAATAAAAACATAGAATAATGTGTAGCTGTGACACAGTAACCTTCTGTACTTAAAATAATAAACAAAGCTTGTTTATTATTCACTACCCACAGTAAAATGTACTTTTTTCAATAATGTTATCATTAAAGTAAGAGCAGAAGCTGGAAAGAGGAAGGTTTGGCAGACAGCACACTAATTAATGAGACAGCTTGACAAATATCTAACGATCCATTGGCTAACAAATAAAATCTATTTTACTGTCCAAAGGGTCTACAGTCAGTCATACCACAAGGAACTGCACACAATTGAGAACTGTTCACATTGTGGGCGACCTGGTCACCGCAGATCTCGTGGTTGTCACATTACATGTCCCATCCTATTGCAATCAAGCTGTCAATCTTCTCAACAAACAACACAATCATCAGCACAACCATTATCTCACAATCTGCAATCTTACAATACACCAATACCTTTGTCAACACAAGCCTCCACACTTCATGTCCCTCCTTCCACTACAGACATTGTTACTTCCTGGGAGCTACCTGTTTCCTTGTCACAGTCAACGATAGGAGGACGCCATGGGAGCAATGCATGCACAGTTATTTCCCTGTTACTGGCCAAGACCTATCTTACAAATAAACAATTGCTCCAAATGAATAGCAGTCAACCTCTTAGTCACAACTGGATTGTAGCCTTTGTTTCTTGTATTTTAGGAGGGAATCAAGCATATGACACATTCATTTCCTCCAATAATCCAGTTTATCTTGGAGTAGTGGAGGCCATGCCTCTTATAAGAAACAGTCTGGGCAGTTTAAATTATGAAGAAGAATTGACAGTGTGTTTCATAAAAGAGGCTTGTGCTGCTGATGAATCTGCCTTAAGCTATCAGCTGAGCAGAAGACTAGGAAATGCAAATGCTGCATTTACAATCATAAATGGAATGACAATAACATTTATAGCCGACTCGAATGGTAGTGTTCTTGTGTTGGATAGCCATCTTCACCTACCAAAGGGTGCCATGCTCGCCAAATGCAAAAGAGATGACATCGAGAGCCTCTTAAATTGGTTGGAGACTAAGTTGTTAATTGCCATAAATTTGTATACAGTCACCTTCATTAACTTCAACTGACAGTGTTTTGCCTAGGGCCAGTACAAGAAAAAAATTAAGGAATTCTATTTTGACGTTGCGTACACGTAAACTTGTTTGAAAAGTCAGGAAAAGTTCGTTCAATCGAACACACAGAATGTCGTAAACACAAGCTTTCTTATAAAAGTTAAATGAAACGAACACTTCTAAGCTTCAAAGTACTAAATTAAAGAAACGTGCCAGGCAATAAAACATTGCAGCCAGAGAGTAACGTAAGGTACAAAACTTGAGAGACTTACATCTACCAAGTTGCTGGGGACAACATTTCAAGAGAACTTAAAATGGAATGAAGACATTCAGTCAAAAATCTCATGTAGTTACTACACTCTTTCTGTCCTTAGAAAGCTTAGAAATCTTGCTCCATTTCATGTAAGAAAACAGTTAGCGGAATGTTTGATCTTGTCAAAGTTATACTACAATGACATTGTATACCATCAACTACCCAATTATCTATTGCGTCGTCTGCAACGAGTGCAACTTGCTGCTGCCAGTTTTGTCATAAAAAGATATGCGAAAACACCTGACATTATAGACCTTGGCTGGTTGCCCTTCAATGAGAACAGGGATCTTAATCTTTGCAAGACTACTTTCAAAGCCTTGTATGATGTAAACTGGCCGGCATATCTCAGGGTCACTGTCCGCCATCCAAACAGGACTTTAAGATCATCTGCAGCTGTGAGCCTGGAGGTGCCAAAACACTCAGGCACATTACAAGACCAGGCGGCCAAAGTTTTTAACAGCTTACCAGTCTCATATAAGAACTGCACAGAATATAAACAGTTTGTATCTCATTGTAAAAAGTTTTTTATCAACAAGGCAAGGACAAATCTATAATTTTCTCCTTTTTATCTATTTATAATTCATATACAATCTATAGTTTTCCAATATAATTTATTTTTCAAATCATTATATAAATATATCTTTTAATGTCATAGTATTTTGTTTGTATATATTTTAGCATAGAAGAGCCATTTTTTACGTGGAATGCTAATAAACCGTTATTATTATTATTATTATTATTATTATTAAAGATTTTAGCTAAAATTCGAAGTCCATGCCAGAACAAGACATGAAATTTTTAATGTTATTTACACAATTAAAGGCTACTCACCGTGTGCAGCTTTCCACAAATCACTCCTGAAGCGTCTCCCTCGAAGTCGCAATGTCTTTATAAATAATAAAACTTATTTCCGCTCACTGATGGCTTAAAATTCGGAAAAAAAGATGCTTGGTTCTCTTTATTAAGAACTGCACGGGACAACACCCGCGAAAAAAAGCCGAGCATGCGCAGTCATTTTGCCGCTGTGTCGTCTCGATATTGGAACGGAATTATTCTCGGTCGTCACGTGGTCAGTTTTTGCCCCAGGCTTCTTGACGCCACTTATCGTATGTGTTCAAAATGGCGGGTGTTTTTAAAATTTACTCAGCAACCGATTATTATCCCGATTTCATTTTTAATTCGCTCTTGTTCAACGATGAAAACGAAATACCCTTAATGGCTGCAATTTCGTGCTCCATGCGGAGAAGTCGGAACCGTATAAATGGCTTCATGTAAGAAACGGTTCCTTGGTTTTCGCAGTCGGAATTTCCGTTTCCGTTTCTTTTCTTTTCTTTTCTTCCATAGAGTATGCGAGGAGACTGGAGAACAGTCCGACTGGAAGCTTTTGAATGGGACACGAGAAGTTTCAAAAATACCAAAATTTCCACTTTTCGGGAGAACTGAAAAGGTTGTCCTAAATTTTCGAAAATCTTTTCCGGAAAAGATCTGTTCCATTCGATTCCCACCCGAAATTTTCGAAAATTTTGTCGAATGGAAAGCGCCCGTAATTTACAGTGGAACTACTCAAAACAAGGCCATCCAAAGAATTTTTTATACAAATTATCCAATCAGGATCAAGCATCTAAACAATAGAATCTCAAATGTTTTATGCTTGGGCCATAAATCAGAGCAGAAAAAACATGGCCCGTAATTTACAGTACGGACCTTGAACTCGGTTAGTAAGAGGTATATAAAGCCAACAGCCTACATCATGTGTGTGCATTATAATGCAACATATGCCTGTAGGCTGTGCCACACACAAATCTTCTGAAGCAACAGCATAATACTTGGCCACTTCATTTACATGTGTCAAAGGCTTTTGAAGTAAGAGACATAGACTCTAAATGTAATTGGGTGCAGTTAATTGAACCACGACCTTTCAAATTAATTGCCCGAAGAACATTTGAGTTAGACACTTCCCCTTAAAATATTAATCTTACCTACTCATCATTTATAATAGTACGGCTAGATATATCTACTAAAGACAAGGCAAATACAGATGAAACTCTACTCCTAATATTTTGTACAATTCACTGACGGAAGATATAAAAAAACCTAAAATAATGATGGTGCAGTTGAGACCTTTTTACAAGAAATAAAACGCTCTTATCTTTGCAACTCTATACAGAGGAAACGACAAAGTAGCTGCAGTGTTGCGAATAAATATACTAGCATTCGACACCAAACTTATCGAAGTTTCTTGTGATAATTCCAAGCTGCAAATGAACAGTTCCAGTAGAGACTGTCTTTAATCTGTATCTATCGCTTCCACTGTAAATAGTGTCCGAGCTTTTTAACTGTGGAGCCCCGCCAATGAAGAAACTTCTCAGCTGATCCGTCCGTCCCGAGCTCAACGGCCTCCATGTGACACAGTCTACTTGATGCGTTCCGGGAGAAGTTGGAACATGGCAGTATCCATAGCCGTATATTTCGTTTCTTCCATAAGAATCCTGATGCCACACTTGGAAATGGAATTTCGGCCAGCCTTTAAGACCTTTTGTCGCAAAATGCAAGTCTATGGGATGACCCCATTTTGCACAGTCTTCGTTTTGGGGATTGTCAACTTGTGTTTGTCCTTCTTTCAGTCCAGCTAGCAGCTTCCAGGAGCCATCCACATGAACAGACCACTTACAATATAAATCATGTGAAGGAAAACCACTTGCACCGATTATTTCTCCAATAACATGGATTTCAGCCATGCTGTGAAAATCAAACTCTAAGCGAAAACAAACGGAAAATTATGTGCTTGCAAGCAAACATGGCGACAAGGAGAATAAAACGCGCATGCGAAGACTGCGCCTGCGAATATGTGGTACCAATTTAAATGGCGGCAAAAAGGGAACGAAAATGCTGCATTTAAAAGTGTATATATTTATCGAAAAAGTGTTGTATTGGGTGGACTCAACCAAGATAAGTGACTGCTAATACTCTATTTGAAAGCATGCCCTATAGGAAAACATCTTTTATCATCTTAGCACTAGGAAGGCGTTTCTAGTGCATGCTGTACTCGAAGATAATTTGCCACAATACCAAGGGGAAATATAATATAGCTGTAAATTGAAATTGGCTATATACAGTAACAGAGTAGAGGACACGATGAGTGATGAGCGTGGTGGAGATTTAACGGACAGTGTTCCCCGACCAATGTGCAAGTATGGAAAGGACTGCTACCGAAAAAATCCCACACATTTTAAGGAATTTCGTCACCCAGGTACATCTAAGTTATGACCCGTTAAGACGTGATTGAAGGTGTGTGCGGGGTGAGTCGGGCGGAATGATTTCCGCACAGGTCCCTACTTCATTATGCATGCTGTAGGCCTACTGTTTCATTCTGCAATAACAAGAAATGTTTACATGTGCATTACCCTAAAGAATTCATCTGCTGTTAGCCTGTATGCATAATGAAGTGGGGACCTGTGCGGAAATCTTGCCAGTCGAGCAAAAAAGGCCTTAGAAATTTAAAGAAGAATGTCCAATACTTATAGTTGTTAAAATATCCCTTAATGTTGCTCAAGACAATGACAATATCAAAAAGGGGATTCTCGCTGTCCTGGAGAATTGTTAATAACTTGGGGTGTGTTAGGTACAAGAGGGCAATGTCAGTACCACTGTTAAAAGTCATAGGGTTCCTCTGAAATTACAGAATCCTGGTTACTGCTCAGAATTTAAGTTAAAGAGGTGGTGTTCAAAAAAGCACATCCATCTACTTTGACTTCTGAAGACCTCTATGTTCTCATTAAATATTATTGGTTTGACCCTTGTGTTTAAATTTGAAATTTGATGTACAGCGATGCCTTCAATAAGATAAGATACTCAAAGACTAGCAACAAGTGAATGCATTCCAATAATTTTTTTGGGAGGAGTAAGGGGGGGGGGGGGGGCTCTGATTAAAGAAAAATGGGGTTGCTCAGCACACCATTTGGGGGTCAAAATTTGTAGGTTGGTACCTTGTGGGGTGCAAAATCCGAAATGACCACTGACGGTTGTGGTACATATTTGTGTTTTATGCTTCTCCTTATTGCTGCAATACTCATAGAACTTGCATGTACTCCAACCTTTTTACTACTCATCACATGATAATCACATGCTCTATTAATTATTAACTTCAAGATACAACATCCCTCCCTTATCTGGTTAATTTGATCATTCGCGTGCGTAGTTATGGTTCAATGCCAACAATCACTTTGCAGTTCCAGGGCACTGATAGGACTACTTGATTTAGCGTTCAATCATAGTTCATTGCTTAGCAGAACAAAACAAAATGAAAAAGGGTTCAAAGTCTCTCTGTCTTATGTCGACACATAATCCTTCAGATAGGCTGGTGTGCTTTTCTGTCGACCGGATTTTCTCCCTGTGGATTGGTTTGACGTTGATGTAGCTGATGGCATTAATTCTTGTAGCTGACTGGTGACTACACTAGATGGGGTGGACATGGTCACTGGATGGCTCCTGATGATGTCATCATCATCGACCTCTGGTTGGTTGACTTGCTTGTTGTTTTTCTGAATAAATATCTTAACATGAGATGAGTTGCGTCTGTGCTGTTTCCCATACTCATCTTCCAGGACTACTTGTGTGCCAATGATCTGAGTGATCTTCATGGGATTCCTTTGGAAGGTTGTGGAAAACTTGTTGATGTGTCACTGGGTGACCAAGACTAGATCGCGAACTCGAAGATTTCTCTTAGATGCACGCCGTTTACGGTCAGTATATACCTTGGCTTTAAGCTTTGCTTGTGCATCCTTGGCATGGACAGCTGCATCAGACTGGTTTCTCTGTATTTGAATGTTTGGAATCTTGGTTCAGAGTTCTCTTTGCATCAACAGTTTGGCAGGAGATTCTCCAGTGATGCGATGTGGTGTTGTGCGGTAGTTCAACAGCATCGTTGGTAGTGATTTCCTCCAAACTTTCCCTTCGATGATTGCGGTCTGGACTCGTTTCTCAAGAACTTCATTGAATCGTTCCACTTGTCCATTTGCTTGTGGCCAGTACTCAGTTACTGTAGTAGTTTTCACTCCCCAAGACTCAAGGGTTTCTTTGAATTTGGTTGACGTGAAGTAGGAAGTATTATCTGTCTTGATTTCTTCGGGATAGCCATGCTCAGGGAAAACTGCCTTAAGCCAGGTGAGAAGGGTGGCTGATGTAACTGACTTTAAGATTTTAACGGAGGGCCATCAAAATATTTGCCAGTCAGTTGGTTTTTATTGTCCATTGGTTATTCATCAATAATAACTGACTTGACATTCAGTATCACATTTTGTGTTGTGTTTGAATAGGTACCTGTTGGTGGTAATTTGTTTTTGACTTATGCACCCATTGAACAAGATTTTGGCTGACAAGCTCCCCAGTCATGTTTTCATGGGAGTTCCCCTGTGCATGCTATCAAATTGCATGAATCTATTTTTCGTTATTATGAATAGATTCTGATAATGAGACAGACAGTGATGACAATGGAGCAGATTCTCCTCCAGCCAAGCGTCAGAAGGTAGACAGCAGTAGTACAATAGTTGCAAGTGGTAATTTCCAGGAACAGTCTTCAGCTGCTTCTGTACTGGAGGATGAACAGGTTCTGCCCTTTTACCTAACAAAGGTGCGAGGAATCTCATCCAACTTCAATGGAAGAAATATCGCTGTTGGAATTAGAGGTATCTACATTTTCCTTCTGTATCCAGTTATTATTGAAGTGTTGGAGCTATTGAGTGAATAGGATAATTTGAGCTTAACCTTGCAGTCAAGTCATTTTGTTTTTAAACAAAAATAAACATTAAAATATGATAAATATTTATCTGATATTCAGCTAATTAAAGTGATAATAATATGGTGATAATTTTAAGAACTGCATTTTGTTACGAAAAGTTTGTTGTTATGTAGATATTCTGTCACCTGAGATGGGAGACTTGCAAGCATCAGCACAGGTAAAAATCTGGCCAAAGTTTGATAAATAGAGAGCTCTTACTGTAGATATTGATCTTATTGATCTATATTAGTAAATCTAGTGGTAATTGGTCCACTGTCAAAAGTAGTTTTTTGATTGCTATTGTACTTTAGAAAACAGTCCTAAGAAAATACGAGCTCTGATTGGTTAGAATTCATGTTTCTATAACTCGATAGAAACACAGAACTGGCACTAGCTGTTGACGTAATAATGACGCGAGCAAAGAGAATTTACATTTTGGTCATCAAAATTAAAAAGTTGTTTTCCCTTTTTTCGTCGCGGTGTTTTCTAAAAGAAATAGAAAACATGTCCTTCGTGTTTCTATCGAGTTATTGAAACACTCGTGAAAGTTTGGGAGAACTCGAAAAAGCTGTGGAAACACTCGCCTGCGGCTCGTGTTCCCACAGCATTTCTCGTTCTCCCAAACATACACTCGTGTTTCTATAACTCAATAGAAACATAGTACATGTTTTCTATTTCTTAAGTAATAGATTGTCTGGAGAACTTTGTAACATGTACTTGCTTGAACAACTAGGACTAAAGTTTTGTGCATGTGTATACCTGTACTTGGTGTTGTCAACATGTATATTTTACATGCACCTTCGGTAACCTTAGCCTAACACTTGTAATTCACAACTAACTTAGTACAGATACCCCTAAAGATATCAGATAGTAACATAATGCAAATCACTTGCAAGAGTCACTGATTGATCTCATCAGAAATGCAATATCACAAATACCATAGTAATTGCTGTGAAATTCCATTGGTGTATTGCACTCTCTTTATCTATTGTGACTGGCCAGAGAAATGAGATTTTACAGCAGCAAATTATTGGTAAAAAATTAAGTTTGAGTCAATAATTGACTGAATTATTGAAAACCATTTCAGCTAATGTAGTGTTGTATTTTACAAACTAGTGTTACAGATTTTCGTCTAGTACATTCACTCAGACAGGTACATTCATAAGAGAGAGTTACACTAAATGTGAACTTAAGGGAACTTAATTTTTACTGGGATTGTACATGTATAAGTTTGCAGACTGCTGTCCATTAAAACTTTACTCTTCTCCTTTTCAGTTCAACTACATGTTTGATATTTCTTGGTTAGTGGACCAATATCCAGCAGACAAAAAGTAAGACAACTCAGACACCCAGATTTTATAAACATTGCTTATGCTAGCTAAATGCCAAATACTTTTATTTCATAAAATTAATTATTCAAATTCAGATGGAAAACAAAACAGCTGCCTGTAGCGATTTCAATTTTTCCACCATTTGGTTGATACCTATCATCAGGTCAAGAACAAAAGAATATTAAAACCATTGTCAAATTACTGTAACTACACTGTACATAGAGAAATATTATACAGAACCTTTTAACAGACTGTGGCTGAACTGTATATTGTGTAACACTTATTCACTGAAGGCAAAGTGATTATTGCTGAATATTCACCAAGACGAAGTCGAGGTGAATATTCACCGATAATCACTGAGCCTGAGACAAATAACTGTTTTAGTATAAATACACAGGTGATTATTTCAAAAAAAAGTAAAGAAAAAGCATTGTACAACACGAAAACATTTTGTTTCATCAAAAGTACGCAAACGACTGGCAGTCATTTTGTTTGTGGAGGTGATTATCGGCTGATAATCCAAGATAGTGAACCAATCAGAGCATGTGATTTTGTATAATCACCTGAGTATTTATTCCAACAGCATATACTATACTGTTACCAGCAACATATATACTATACTGTTAGCATATACCATACTGTTACCAGCAAAAACTATACTGTTACCAGCAACACTATACTGTTGGCATAATATTATACTATACTGTTACCAGCAACATATTCTATACTGTTAGCATATACTATACTGTTACCAGCAAAAACTATACTGTTACCAGCAACACTATACTGTTAGCATAATATTATACTATACTGTTACCAGCAACATATTCTATACTGTTAGCATATACTATACTGTTACCAGCAACACTGTACTGTCACCAGCAACACTGTACTGTTACCAGCAACACTGTACTGTTAGCATATACTATACTGTTACCAGCAAAAACTATACTGTTACCAGCAACACTATACTGTTAGCATAATATTATACTATACTGTTACCAGCAACATATTCTATACTGTTACCAGCAACACTGTACTGTTACCAGCAACACTGTACTGTTACCAACAACACTATACTGTTAGCATATACTATACTGTTACCAACAACACTATACTGTTACCAGCAACACTGTACTGTTACCAGCAACACTGTACTGTTAGCATATACTATACTGTTACCAGCAAAAACTATACTGTTACCAGCAACACTATACTGTTAGCATAATATTATACTATACTGTTACCAGCAACATATTCTATACTGTGACCAGCAACACTGTACTGTTACCAGCAACACTGTACTGTTACCAGCAACACTATACTGTTAGCATATACTATACTGTTACCAGCAACACTATACTGTTAGCATATACCATACTGCTACCAGCAACATATACTATACTGTTACTATAATTTTCTGAAAAGAAATAAAACACATGTTGAGTTCTGTGTTTGTTCTCACTTACACAAACACAGAAGATGAGCTTTTCATCTTTGAAATACGAGATGATCTATTGCCTGGGTCTTTTTAGGTCTAAGCCATTGCTCATCATTCATGGCAACCAACGAGAAGCCAGAGCAGAACTTCACAAGGAAGCTGAGCCATATCCAAATATAACATTATTTGCTGTAAGTGAGGTGACTTGTAAGCATTGAGAGCATAAGGTGCGAACTTCAAACATTATGAATAGATTTATAATTTTTATGAGTGGTGGTCTGCTTACATCAATCCCATTATTTTGAAATTCACAACCTCAGGAGAAGTCAATTTGATTGACAGTTTAATAAGAAATCTTCCATGTAACTGAATCAACAGATTTTTTCGGCAGTCTTGTAAAATGGTACATCATGGGGAGTGCAGTACACTGTTGCAATTTTAGTGTTTATGCTTTATACAGTAATATTTTGATGAAAAGGATGATGATAGTGATTAATTTTATCATATTGATTGTTAATGTTTAAAGGTAAATAATTATTGCAAGTATTTGTTTTTCACAGGCCAGATTGGAGGCATTTGGGACACATCACAGGTGTGAAGAATTTTCCTTAACTTTCCTGTATGTTGTCTCATAGTATGGTGGCCCAGCATTATCATAGTAAAATATGTAAGTTTTTGAGGAGAAAGGAAAAAAAAAAGGAAAGAAACTAAAAATATAAGCAATCAAAATGGAAAAAAGGGAGAAAAAATAATATTGTAATAAGAATTAATAATACAAAGTAAAAAATATTTGTTGACTTATTAAAAAGTAAAAAAAAAATAAGGAAAATAATTTAAGCACTAAAAATATTTTGAAAAAAAATATAATCGAACAAAAAAAAAGAGAAAAAGTAAAAACATTGAAAATAATTATTAAAAAACAACATTGAAAATCAACATCGAAAATCAACATTTAAAATAAACATTGAAAATCAACATTGGAAATCAACATTGGAAATCGACATAGGAAAAAAAAACAAATGTTATTTCCACGTGGCCTGTCGTTATCATAGACCAAGATGCTTTGCACACATATTCAATACAAGAGAGGTGATTAGAAGCTCCTGATCCATCAAGGTACTTGATATCTGCAGTATATGATAACTTACGTGCAGATATTGTGAGCAAGAGAGAGGAAAACACAAAGGGAACCATTTATTGTTCATAAGCCTGATAAGCCACATATTGCAGTGGCCCATCGTTCTCGTAGCCCGTGAAGGCTTTAATCAGCGGATTTCAGCCGAGCTTGAGACCCGGATGCACTATGTGGCTTATCAGGCTTTTTCTCTTTTTTTTTTTTGTTTGATTATATTTTTTTTCAAAATATTTTTAGTGCTTAAATTATTTTCCTTATTTTTTTTTTACTTTTCAATTAGTCAACAAATATTTTTTACTTTGTATTATCAATTCTTATTACAATATTATTTTTTCTCCCTTTTTTTCCATTTTGATTGCTTATATTTTTAGTTTCTTTCCATTTTTTATTCCTTTCTCCTCAAAAACTTACATATTTTACTATGATAATGCTGGGCCACCATACCTTGTCTGTGAATTGTTGATTTAATTGAAAGAAAATCTGCATTCACTTTTTTTCTATCAGTAAAATGATGTTTCTATTGTACAAGGAAGGGATGAGAGTTGTAATCACTACAGCAAATCTTATTGCCATGGACTGGGATCAAAAGACACAAGGGTTTGTCTCTTTCAATGTTTGTTTGAATACTGTAGCTATTCGGAATTCGTCCTGTTCTTTACATTCTGATTAGTTCGTTGGACTGATTGCATCTGTTGTGACTGGCTTAAGTAATTGTGTTGGTGTTCATTTTATTACAGTTAACTGTAAATTTACTGCTAATTTTTTTCAGGGTATGGATGAGTCCGCTGTTTCCAAGACTTTCATCAAATGAACAAGGTTCTGCCTCTTCACCAACCAACTTCAAACAAGAATTACTGGTATATATAACCTACACAGGCTTGCACCAAACAGGATTTACTGCTATTACATAGGTTATAGTTCATTTTTATCCCTGTTTTAATTTTATTTTTCTATGCTTTCAAACTCATAATCATACATTATCATACCAAAAAACAAAGGAAAATAAAATTTATACCAAGGAAAAAATTGAACCACAGCATATATAACATGCAGGCATTCACACCAAACTGGATTTGCTAGGAAAAAAGTATGTATAACATTCAGGCACTTGCTCAAAAAAGGATTTACTGATATGTTAAAATGTAGGGATTTGCCCAAAACAGGATTTACTGGTATGTCAACATGCAGGTTTGTGCACCAAACTGGTTGTTCTTGTCAGTATGCACAACATGCATGCTCCATGGCTATTGACTTTGACTGAAATGACAGCAGTAAATATTATTACAGTCAATTCAAGATAGACAGAAGGAAAGCCTTGTTTTTAGTGGTTATTGGTAATACTCTAGTCTAGTTGGTTGAGCGATAATTGCAAAGTCTATTTTGAATTTCTCTAAAGGAATATCTTTCTGCCTATGGTGGAACTGCTCTGGATGAGTGGAAAAAGCATATAAGAGAACATGATATGTCTTCTGCAAGGTTAGGCTCAACCATTATGTTATTTTCATAGGCCTTTTCTTGAGTGTTTTCATAAACAACATGACAATGACACACAGGTCCAAACTGAGTCACAGGCAGTCTTATCATCACTTTACTGGTCAACCAATAGCCAAAAACGTCACGGCTTGAACATCCATTCAGAATGTGCAACAGACTTAAATACTAACAGCTGATGTCACACTCAAGTCACTTGACTCTGATGATGCCTTGTATTCAGGTAGTCAAAACGTCAATCAATGTGAAAAGGCGTTCTTTTTAGAACTACTAACAACAAACAACCATTGTGACTCTTTGGGCCTAAGCCATTTACAAGAAATTGGGATAATCAAACGAATTGATAAAGTAAATTATTATTCATTCAAAATATTTCCCCGATTCTGATTGGCTAAAAGCACACGTTTAATTCACCATAACCAGTTACTGATGACCAAATTTGTAAGAATTTTGACTTTAACGAGGAAATGACGTCAAAAATGCAGCGTTTTCGCTGGTTAAGGCACCGTTAACCAAGAGGACCTGGGGACGAGCTTGTGTTAATTTGTTGTTTTGTTTTATTGCTGGTGGGTGTGAAATTTGTGAAAATAAAGCTCATTTTCTCCTTTAAATGTTTGAAAATATTTTGATAAATAATAAAGAAATTAATGAATTCGTCTTTCGTAGGATATGAAGAATTAAGCGGATCTCGGAAGGGTGTTATCCACCTCGGCCCACGGCCTCAGTGGATAACACCCTCTTCGATCCGCTTAATTCTTCATATCCTACTCAGCCTCATTTATTAATGGCTAATTATACCACTGTAAGGTAAAAGGGAGGTGCTGCTCCGACGAAGGCCTAACGCTCGAAACGTCAGCACCTCCCCTTTAACGTACGGTGGTATAACTTGCTTTATCAATTCGTTTGATTATCCCAATTTCTTGTGCTTCAATTCCCCACCGACGCAGCACCAGTTTCTTTAGAAACTATCCCCACACTTACAACAATGTTTTATCTGTTCTCCTGAAGGGTTCACTTGATAGCCTCAGTACCAGGACGACATACAGGAACAAATAAAACCAAATGGGGCCATTTGAAACTTAGAAAGGTGATGTAAATGTTTAGTACGTACAGCTCAAGAGAAAAACATGCTGGCGTTTTGTGGGACACTTGAATCTGTATGTTCTTCGCAGCAGTACAGTAAGTCGCTTTTGTGGCCGAACTTTCTTACAGTGCGACCTCTACTAAGCGGCCACCTATTGAGTGGCCACTTTCTGAAGTCCCGAATTATTTGTCACTAAAATACTGTATTTGATAACTCTATTCAATGGCCACCTCCATTAAGCGACCGCGGCCATCTTTTTTGCTACAAGGTCATTATTTATTGCATTTTGACCTCTATTAAGCGGCAAGTAAATTATCTTTTCGAGCGAAATGGCGACAGGAATACGGCAAAGAATCGGTGATAACTGATAACAACAAGAACTGCAATTGTAATGTCAGGCCACAAGCCGCAAAATGTTAATGCTTGGAAATCTTTCACAAATCAAAGGCTTTGAACTGCTATAGATTGTGCATACACTGTTGGCGTGAAAAAAGGTCTAAGTTTTATTTCATGGATTTATTTAATGCATCTTCACGTGGTTAACTCTTTTCAAAGAGGAGTTTGCTATAAAGAGTCAATAAATCACGTTGACCGCCGTTTCTGCCCAATTTATATTTTACCCCTGTTATATACTTGTCTGCGAGCAGGCTCACTTGTGAATCGCGTGCGCAAGTTACATCGCGGTGAAGCCGCGTGAGCGAGCCGGCGAGAGGAATGGGGAGAGGAAAAGTGCTCTCCCCATTCCTCTCGCTCGCTCACGTGGCTACGCCGCTTCACGCGCGATCCATAAATGAACCTGCTTGTAGGCTACTGTTAAGCGGCCACTTTTCAAAGTCCCGAGGATGGCCGCTTAATTAAAGTCGCACTGTATTAGAGTTTCTTTATTCAGCTTTTCTTCCAGTCTCCAGTCTCATTGTTCTGCTTGGCTTGTTTTTAGATACTTCTAGAGCATGGTCCCAATAGTGAGGAAGTGAATTCACGGTGGCCTGTGATTGGTCAGTTTTCTAGCATAGGGTCTCTTGGGAATGATAAGGATCGATGGCTGTGTGCCGAGTGGTTACAAAGCTTGTCTTCCTCTCGTGGTGGTCTGGTGTCTAGGCCTGCTTTACATCTGGTCAGTGCAGTACAATGTACTGTGATTGTATCAGATATCACTTTTTCCTATTATTATGATGCATGTTTCTATTATTATGATGCATGTTTCTATTATGATGTATGTTGATGCATGTTTCTATTATTATAATGCATGTTTTAATGCGTTTCTGTTATTATGATGCATCTTATGATGCATGTTGATGCATGTTTCAATTATGATGCATGTTTTAATGCATGTTTCTATTATTATGATGCATGTTTTAATGCATGTTTCTATTATGATGATGCATGTTGATGCATGTTTCTATTATTATGATGTATGTTTCTATTATTATGATGCATATTATGATGCATGTTCCTATTATTTTGATGCATATTATGATGCATATTATGATGCATGTTATGATGCATGTTGATGCATGTTTCTGTTATGAGGATAGTTTTTTTGTTTCGTTTTAATTTTTAATTGTCTCGATTTCTTTATTAGGTTTTTCCTACCGTTAACAATGTCCGTTTCAGTCTGGAAGGATACCCAGGTTCGAAAAATAGAAGCATTTTTTACATGGCTGGTTCCGCGATCGAGCATGAGGCAAATCCTGAGTTCTGATTGGTTACCGTAGCCAGCAAGTTGGGCCTGTCTTGCTCACTTAGGATTTCCCGCGTTATTCTGCGAAATAAAACTAAACAAAATGGCTATATAATAAATCCTTTATGGACCAAGCCTTTTCGGTCAATATGGCTACGTATTGACCTCATTCTTTTTTGCGTTTTTATTGACCTCCACTAAGTCTCGGTCAATAAAACACAAAAAAGGACATGGTCAATATGCAGCCATATCGACCCTACGCTTGGTCAGTAACGCATATGTGAAATTTAAAAAAAATAAATAATCTGTATAGAGGAAGCTCCCGTCACATTACGTGGTTTTCAGGGAGGTCCTCGTTAACTAAAATAACATTAAATAGAAACTGCAAAAATAAGGTACTAAGAAGCAATGAAAGGAAATAAATTAAGAGACTATGACATCAAAGCACGAGGTAAAATGAAAGTAATAAAAATGCTTTTTGAGGGCATTCCAATCCGGTACAGCACTGTTTTATGATCTGAGCAGACCCAAGATATTACTTGATTTAATGATTCGAATGGTGTCCTTTGAGCGGGTATTATAACAGTAATTATATGGTTGCTGTCTTTATCATTAATTAAAATGTACACAAAAATGCAGGCATAATTACCAGTATGCGTCCTTGAAAGCACAACAGTTATGCGCTAAGGTGACTATTTAACTTCTAGAAAGGACACAGGATCCCTTTAGGAGGGTCTCAATGGGGTGGTGACTTTTACGGCTGACGGGTAATATTTTTGACTGTTTTACGGCTAATGGCTAAACGTTTTCAATATTTACGCCTAGCGGCTAATTTTTTTGCCTGTTTTAATGCTAACGGTTAACCCCATTGAGACCCTCCTTTAGATACGACCAAGTGAAGGAATATCATGAGGTATACGGCGTATAAGTAACTTTATAATATGTCTCTCTTTTTTTTGCTAACTCAGTTTTTTTTATTGATTGGGCTTTTCTGTCAGCTGGGGGATCTATACCATACAGTTCCAAGACTGCAGTCAAGCAGCCTTACCTTACAAGCTTTTTCTGGTAAGAAGAAAAAAAAATATCACTAGTGATAGGCTCTTGTACCTTGCATTTTAGAGTAACACAGTACCGCAGTACAGTACTGTTCAGTAGCTTTCCAAAGAATGGTCACACTGCATGGTTTGATCCACAGATGAAAAAGATAGAACCACACTGTATAGTAAAACAAACAGTACCACAGTACAGTACTGTTCAGTAGCTTTCCAAAGAATGGTCACACTGCATGGTTTGATCCACAGATGAAAAAGATAGAACCACACTGTATAGTAAAACAAACAGTACCACAGTACAGTACTGTTCAGTAGCTTTCCAAAGATTGGTCACACTGCATGGTTTGATCCACAGATGAAAAAATTAGAACCACACTGTATAGTAAAACAAACAGTATCACAGTATAGTACTGTTCAGTAGCTTTCTAAAGAATGGTTACACTGCATGTTTTGATCTACAGGGGAAAAAGGTAGATCGACACTCGACTGCTTTTGTTTCATCTCAGAATGAAATTAAGTATTACAACTTCTGATTTACTTACCTAGCTGTTTTCTTTTACTGTCAAGCTCTTGGAAATCAAACAGCTGTGGTAGGAGTCGTGCATCGCCTCATATTAAAACCTACATCAGGATCTCTCCAGACTGGAATACCGCAGCATGGTTTCTAATGACCAGGTTATCAAGATTTTTAGTCCTTCGTGAAGAGATTTCTTAATACTTGACCAAATACTTGTCTAAGTTAAAGTGATATAAATCTCAAACTTTCCAAAGAATGTGACAGTGCCTTCTTAAGCTGTGCTAGCCCTACTGTTCTCTGTAAGCAGTATTCACTGTTGTGTTACTCATTTGTGTTTGTGATTTCTGTTATTCACAGTGCAAATTTGTCGAAAGCTGCGTGGGGAACCCTGGAGAAAAACGGCCATCAATTGATGATCCGTTCGTTTGAGATAGGAGTTTTGTTTCTACCGGAAGATCAGGTACGTCTGGTCACCCTGCGTGGGCAGGAGAGGGAAGTCGCAAAGCCCCTTAAAGGAGATGGGAGTGGATAGTCCTGCGAGACGCCTTATCTAATATAAGCGCACCTCAATCAGAATTCTTTTATTCATTTGAAATATTTCCGCCTTGGAACAGTCCTCTTTGAATGAGCTGTGGATCCATCTCGCCTTGGACAACCTTTCGTAAAAGTTTAGTTTCCTCTTCTCCTCGAAATGAACCCCTCAGATATGACACCCCAAATTTGTTACATGGGATCTTGTTGACTCAGAGATTTAGAGAGAGGTAAAGATACGTACAACATTTCACTTTATAACATAGCTTTGGGAAAGCGCGCGCTATGATTGGCTAATACAACAAAGCTTTGGGAAAGCGCGCGCTATGATTAGCCAATACACGCGATCCATTTGCCCATGGGTTGCATGCTGACGTCAGATTGTTAACCTGTATAAAAGCTGTGAAGTCTTATGTTATAAAAGATATGGTAAACGCAGCAGCTGTGCAACCATCGAGTTATGGACGCACTTAGACTGAGCCTTTTAATGTACGACATCCATAATAATCTTGCTCCTAGAAACATTAAGAATATGTTCAAGAAATTGCCTTCTGTCCATAGTTACCGGACTTTACCGGATAACATAGTTACCGGACTTTACCGGATAACATAGTTACCGGACTTTACCGGATAACATAGTTACCGGACTTTACCGGATAACATAGTTACCGGACTTTACCGGATAACATAGTTACCGGACTTTACCGGATAACATAGTTACCGGACTTTACCGGATAACATAGTTACCGGATCTTTTTCTAACGAGAATTATTATGTCGAGCAAGCTAGAACTTTTAAATATGAAAAAAGTCTTGTCTATCTCAGGTGCCCTGATTTGGAATAGCATTCCACTCTCCATCAAAATTTTAAATAAATACCAATTTAAAAGCGAACAAAAGAATAAACTTTAAGTTCTTGAAATCCTTAAAAATGAAGATGATTACTTAAGAATTTCTGATATACGGGTGCAATTCTCAATATGATAACATTGTATGTTACTCCTAGTATTGACTATAGTTCGCCTCCCCGTATCATTCTGCCTATAAACCACACGACAAAGTAGATTGCTTCTATGTTTGCTCTGCAGAGACTATTAATTGTTACTTAAAAATTTTCTTCTCTTCTTATGTCCGCCTCGAATAGCCCTCACTAATTGCGGGCGAAAGCTCTGTAATGTTAAAATTTACGTTTAGATCTAATAAAGAAGAAGAAGAAGTTTGCAAAGTACGAAAGAAGCGTAACAGATGCTCTCGGATGTGCCTCGAGCACTCTTACGCTTCTTTCGTACTTAGCAACCTCCCGCCTGCGTTCATAACTCGATGGTTGCACGCTGGACGTTTACCATTTCTTCATTAACGAAGCGATAACACTCGAAACATCAGTTCCACATAAATCTCACGATGTGCTCTCCCTGTCTTAGCTTTAGTCGGTACAGAGAGCTTAAACACAGTTGCTTATTGCTGTCTAACTCCTACAGGACCCTGAAAGCAAGTACTTCCACATACAAAGCAAGCCGAGGACAAAAGATAAATCGACCAGTTACAGCGTCCAGCTTCCCTTTGATGTCCCTCCCTCGCCCTACACCAATGACGGTAACTTTAAATTGGTTACTAAAAGTTTCCGATATTTAGACCATATTGAAAAGGTTTGAACTCTGGAAATAAACGGTCTAAACATTTGAACTGTGTAAGCATTATATGTCTCACTCTTGAACTGTGTTAGAACGAAATTGTAGGACTTACGGTTTGACTCTGAGAGCGAAAGGGTTTAATGTTAGAACCTCGTTGTAAGACTCAAGGTTTGACTTCGGGAGTGAAAGGGTTAATAGTTAGGGCCACATTGTATGACTCAATAGATAGATAGATAGATTGATAGATAGATAGTGAAAATGTTGACCGCATTGTATGACTCAAAGTCAGTTTAACTCAGGGAGTAAAGTGGTAAATCATTATCGCATTTCCGCACTGTATAGTCCAAGATTTGACGCTGGTGGTTAATAGAGTTGATATAAGGACCCTGTGGTTCTTTTAGCTTTTTAGCTGATTTCCTGTGTCTAAATTGATCCGCAGAGCGTCCGTGGATGTGGGATGTCAAGTACAGCACGCCGGACTGTCACGGGAGAGTATGGTCGCCAGTTTGAGAGACTGCCCTCCCTAACCCCACCCAGGCGAAAGGGCTGACAACGTCACTCATACAATACGGATGCTATCCTAATACATTGCTATCCTAGTAAAATTTGAGAAATAACCTAGAATGCTGGCGCGTGATGTAAATAAAGTTGGTTTGTGTTCTAAAAGAACTGCAAAAACATGTTGATGCTCACAGTGTTTGTAATCTGAGTGACTTATCGATACAGGTAATGATCTAACACCAGAGCGCGATACTCAAAATGCTCATGGCCGGGATCTCTTAGTGGGAACTTTAGTGAGCTTAAGCTTGCATTCAGTGGCTTACTCATTCCTGTGGGTCAACCTTAGTTCACTGATATTCAATTCAGACAGTTGATATGGAGGTCTGCACGGTCAAGATATACGTGCTCGTGTTTGCCTTTGTTGAGATTAAAGGAGTTACTTTCCAAAGAAATTGGTGCTGCGTCGGTGGGAAGTTAAAACACCAAAAATTTGTTCATCAAACGAGTTGATGATGTAAGTTGTACCACCGTTAGACTTAACCTTTTAAGTTCCAGTAGTGACCAGCATCCAATTTCGCATTACAATATTCACTGTTCATCAACCATTCATGTTATGAGAATAACAAAAATTATCGCCGAAAAAAGTTGTATTGATATTTAAACAAATTCCTCTCACTAGTATAACAAATATATGAGAACAGTTAGGAGAAAATGAATATTGATATTGAGGCTAAAAGGGTTAAGGGGGTTCCTTCTCCAGGTACCGGCTCAGATGACGTAGCACATTGTTTCACCATTGTGTGTAAATTATTCAGTGACATGTTTTTTATTGTCTAGCCTTGTTTTACGTCATCTGTGCCGGTACCTACTAGAGAAGGACCCGTTAAGGGGTGCTGACGTCTGAAACGTTAACGCTTCATCAGAGTAGCTTGCGAAGCTGATGGAAAGGGGTTGGGGTTTGTCCATTTCTGCAAATGGATTGCTTTTTCTAATAGAGACCAGTCGTCTCTTTGAATGCCCCACCATTTTCGGAATTAAAATGACAGGGGATTTTGCTAAAATTTCCCATACATAGCTGTAGGTGACTGTTGTTTCAACCGCAGGGCCCCATATTGGTTAAATTTCCATGTTACACCATATTTGCGTTACTTTAACCAGTCTGTTGTAAAGGACAATACAATTCTATTCTTCTTTGTTTGTTGTTAAAGCACCATGGTGAAACAGTACAACTGTGTAGCATGAATAATGAAGCATGTGTTTACACTGAATAATCAGGACTGACAGAGATCTAGACCTTTTTACGCTCCCAACACTGTCTCTACCTTCTTAACCTTTCTTCCCCACTCTTATCCCCGCAAAGCGATTGCCTGCTAGCAAGGTTCTCTAGTATTTATTTGCACATTTGAGGGTTGCCGAACGGGAATATTTTCACTCTTCTGCCCGTCTCCGACCCGTTATGCCGCAAAACAAGCACTGGCCATATGATATTTCACTACCTCGTACACGACACCCTTGTTGAGTATTAAACATGGCGATGACGTCGTATGTAAGTAAAAGCAGTTTTTTCAGTTTCAGTGTCTTGTGTTTTAAAATATTTTATGTAGTCATTTCTTTTTAGAGTATGATTATTCTGCAGCTGAAATTTTATCAATCTGTTTGTATTTTGCAGTCTGAGGGCATCAGTTTCTCGCAGTTAAACTCAAGGTGAGCAACCAAGCATACAGCGTGTTGTTGGTACCAACCGCTGTAATAGTGCACTCTGTGCCTGGCATAGTGCCGGGCATAGAGTGCATGTTGGCGCGTGATCTACATTTACGGAACTTCTGTCTTCATTCAGACTGTTCAGATCAATAGCTGCAAAATATAAGTGGATCAAATATCCCAACTTAGTTGCTACACTTAGCCGTGGAACCATTGCCTGTTATGCACCTATCAATGTTAAGCCTGAGGGAGGGAGGGGGGGGGTGGTCGGGCATTGGGTGTGGATTTTGATATTTTCTCCAAAAAAAAATATAGAAAAAACCCATCCCCGGGACATGACCAAACACTGTACATATATCACTCACCTTTCGTTCAGATGCTCCAACATGAGTATGGGAAGCTCATCCAAATGCATTGTAGGTATTTTCCAAGATGGCAGATAGCTCATTTTTAGGCCAAGACGGCAATCTTGTCAAATTTCTCCATCCTGGGGAGCATGGACGAGCAAAATCCCTACCCTGAGGACCAACCTCACTATCAAATTGCCATGGTTAGCCTGCCCCCTGCCCCTTCCCCCCCTTGGGCTTAACATTGATAGGTGCGTTACCATTTCCCTTGTAACTGCAAATATACATCCTTGTTTAGAATTTAAAAGGGGATTGACTTAAGTGACATTAATCACTAGGACCCATCTACATTTTAACATTATGATAGGACAAGGACAGTGTGTTCTACTAACTCTTGCAGATACTGTTATTGGACATTATTTATAGCTTAGATTTCCAATTCATCCCATACTTCATTATGCATACTGTAGCCATACTGTTTCATTCTTTGAAAATAAGAAATGTGTTTACATGCCTTACCCTAAACGATTGAGTTACAGTATGCATAATGAGGTATGGGGTGATATGGAAAGGTAGCCTATTATCGTGATTATTGGATAGCAAATATAGTGAATGTGAAGTTCTGTTTCAAATGACCACTACATCCTCATTTGTGACTGTCACATTACAGGGATCCAGCCATAGACTGGCCTGATAACGATGACAACGGTGATGACAAGGGTAAAAAACCTCGTCGGAATCCCTTTGATGATATGGGTTTAACATCTGATTTTGGTGATATAACATGGGTCAGTTCAAAGGAAGTTGCAGATTTCATGAAGACCTCGCGTGGTTTGTCACTAAGTGATGACGAAAACAGTGATACACTTGGGGCCCCCTGGGGAGGGGTAGAGTACAGCTTAAATCCAGGTAAAGGGGGTGGGGACAGTGCTTGAGTTTGTGCTCTAAGTTTTGAATTTGCAATGCAAGCTGGATTTATTTTAGAGGTTAAGCAGAAATACATAAGGAAAACCTTTGGGGAACCTCTGCTTATTGTAATAATTATCATTATCACTAATTTTATCACTATTACTACTAACTGTTATTAATAATAATAATTATTCCTATTTATATGATAATTAAATTTGAAGCAATGGAGTATCCAAAACAACATGTAACTGTTTGGCATATTTTCACAAAAGGGATTTCATTTAGTTTGCAAGTTCTGTTTAATGCAATTTTATCCAATCTTCTGTTTGTCTTATTTCAGAAAAGCCAAAATCTCAAACAGTATCTGCTGTGCAGTCAGCCAGGACAAGATCCCAGTCATCTACGGCGACAACAGGTCAACATCCATGGTCATCCACTTCTGGGGGTACAATTAATAATTTGCATTATAATTCTTTAAGTATTTAAGTTGTAGTTTTCACATTGTCAGTGAATTGAAAGTGATGAATTTTAACTTTTAAAGTTACATTCAGTATTTCAAACCATGCAGTGTAGCATCAAACTATGTCTGATTGTCAATATTAGTTTTATTGCCTTTGCATTGTAACACAACTTTTGTATACTGTAATTTTTAGCGGTGTTCAATTGATCATAGTGTTGAAAAGCTCTCTTTATCTTGTAGTAAAATTGTTTTATGTAAATACCTGGTGTTTGTCAGACTGAAATTAAGTTAATTTTCTGTTTCTTATGTAGATGTTATTTTTTTTCTAGCTGCAGGTGTTAGGACTCGGACTCCACCAGCGAGACCACCCTCAGCGCCGCTGCAACCATCATTATCAACACTTTCATCATACTCATCCTCAGTTCCATCCACTTCATCTTCTTCAACTGCGCAGGTGTCTGCTGCAGCTGTGAGAAATCGTACTCCTGTGACATCCAAAACATCTGTACCAGCAAAACAAACAGCTCTGCAAAATGCTTCTGCTTCAATACAAGATGGTAATGAGTAGCTTTTTTTTTTAAAAAATTAACTAGTTTTGTGTATGTACAGTGGTTTTGAATAATAATAATAATAATAATAATAGTAATGATCATGATGATGATAATAATAATCTCTTTGTTAAAGTGCTGTTGTCTTAAGGCCTGCTCTGCTAATTGGGGGCACTTTAAATAGTGAAACAAACATTGCAAATAGACTAAAAGTTCAATAAGTAACCCAACTGGTGGAAGGCGGACCAGTCAGCTTTTCACAAGCATGGTTAAGGATTTGAAACTTTTGATGACTATGTTACAAACTCAGTTTGTAGTTAGGACAGAAATTGAACTTGGGATAACCAGTTTGGTGTCCTGCCACACTGCTTCCACATGAAAAGTAAGCTCTGTTGTTGACATTTAATTAAATATTTGCTAACCAGAGTGTCAGCCATTGTTTAAGTAAACAAAAACACATTGCCAGGTACTTCACATCAGATCTAGTTTGATGCTTAGTAACACTGGTTTGAAATGATGAATGTAACTTAAAACGTTACCATTTGCCGACCCGACATTGTGTAGCAAAGTTAAACAAAGCGTGACACGGTAATTTTAGACAACAATGATCACATAGTTAACTGGAAATATGACCTTTGTATAATCCTTTGTTTTTAAAGTAAGCGTGAAAGTATTTCAGTACGTGTTGCGTGGACTAGCAAATATAGTTCGTGTGTTCTGTCTTAACACACGTAGAAATGATAGTACCTTCTAGTTAAGTGTAGGATTCTGCTCGCATAACGCCTAGGTCCGCAGGATTTAGGTATGTATTCGCCCACATCTTAGTTGTTTATCCCAACGGAAACTCAATGTATCCTCTCTATTTTATATCACGTATTGGTTAGCTACCATCATGTATATAACAACATTGATCTGAGCAATAAAGTAGATTCGAGATTTGACTGTATAGCAGTTGAGTATGTTTCACTCTGCAAGTGTGCGACGATAGGCCAAAAAGCCAGCCCAAGCAAGTTCAACAGTTCAACTCTAACCGACCCTCGGCCGTGTTTTTCACTACAATTGTAATACTCCTACCTAGTGTCTTTTATGAGAGCTGTAAAGGCCCTTTTATATCTGCAATGAATGGTGTTGCTTAACTACATGGTGTTTACTAAATAAGTGTTGGGTAATAATGTTGGAGGCAGTGTGGCTGAGTGGTTAGGGTGCCAGACTTGTAATCTGGTCATGGTCCCAGGTTCGATTCCTGTCCTGACCATTACCTGGATATGCAATACGGTAATCCTTAGTTTCACATCACTGGCCATGCTTGTAAATAGCTAACTGGTCTGCCTCCTGCAAATTGGGATTCTTAGCAAGTTTGTGTTGTGTTTACACTCGGAGATACCAGCCCCTCCAAGTTACTCCTTAAATCCGAATTAAAGCCTTTTAACCCGCCATTGTTACATTCCCATGGAGCTTGTGCGGTATTGGTTAGCTGTTTGAAATGTTCTACCAAGACTTCAACTGATAGACGGTTGTCTTCTTTGCTAAAACTAAAAGCAAGTGCATACATCAAGGAACATGCCATTGTGAAAATCTGCGCTTCTGATTCCAAACTCTCTTTCAGTGATTTCCAGTACTCCTCAGGTGTCTGTGACAGAGTATAATAGACTTCAGAAAGAATTGGGACAACTACGCCAGGAACTACAGGTAAAGTGCACACTTAAAAACTACTGATCAGATAAATGGTTTGCAGTACTTTAAAATAGAATGATTAGTGTGAGGAAATCAGCTTGTATAAAGTGACTGCCAGAAGTCCTCTCTTCTGATTGGTTCATTTTAAAGTATTCACTATTTATTCCATTATCAGTAGCATGTAGCCAAATTCATACTTTTAAAGGTAACAATCAATATTGGTAAAGGTAATAAAATTATTTTGAGTGCCATTTGGATTACTTGAGCACAAGTAAATTTTAAAAAATTACACTAGCCTGTTGGGCTTGTGCAATTATTCTGTTGTCTTTGATAATCTACAAGTGCTTACTGTATTTACCTGTGCCATGATAATACTCACATTTTTACGGCAAAATTACCCTTTGAATTTGTGATGCATATTATTCACAGAACCCAGTGTTTGGGAACCTTCTCATTAGCATTTTCTAAACTACAAGAGCTTCAATGTAACTAAAAAGTTTTCCATTTTGGCACGTGAGGGAATTTAACTGACTGGAAATGAAACACCTAACAAGAACAGCAAAAAGGCATCTCTCTCTCAAACAATCATCTTCAACCCAAAACCGTTCCAAATATCAACCACCACCGCAGAGTTCTTGTAAGAAAGGATGAATGGACACAGAGCAAGTGAAGTTGTAGATTTAAAAAGCATGGCATTCACGTTTTGGTACCCAGGGGGAAGAGAAAGCCTGCTTTTTTGTCAAGCATTCAAAGTAATCCTGACAGCATTTTCACACCAGTTTGTTAATTAATCAGCCACCATCTTGGATAACATAACATAGAAAGGATTGGGGAGAGTGCTATTTGCTGCATTTCCAATATGGCGACATAGCACATTCAAGTTTTTTATGAGCACTTATACACCACAGAATGCCTGCTCTGTAGGCTTCAATCACATCAAATAACACATGTGGTGGTGATTCTTGGCAGATCTACTTCTCTTCTACAGCCATTTTTTTATCAATAAATTATGTCACAAGGATCAACTGTTGGCTTGTTTGCGCAAAATCTGTTTTTTTCCAACTTATAGTCGAAAATATGGGGTGCATACTATACACAGGTGCGTAATATACACAGGTAAATACGGAATGTATACAAAATTGCACTTGAAGTTGTTTGATTACTCATCATTAAATAAATATACATGCAAAATTGTAATTTAAAATTTCTGCATTGTTTGGGATTAATTGATGTGCCCTGAGCCAATCAGCATGTTCAAAGAAATGGTAGTTTTCCAGTTGGTTTCATTTAAGATAATGTGACTACTTATTCCCCTTGTGAACAGTGTGTGAGAGCCCATGCTGCCATCGAGCAGTATTTTAAACTTTTTGATCTGTAACCATCACAATTTGTTTCAATTATTACTGAATAAGGCTGCAAGAAAAGGAAAGTCAACAGTTCTGCCAGTTGAAGAGACAATAAAGAGTATTATGTGTGGACAGGTTTGTACGCTTTATTATATATTAAGTAAAATTATAAAACTTAAGAGTGCATAAGTTTTACTTTTGTTTCTTAAAGGTATTAGCCTATATAATTAACCATAAAATAAATGTTATATTATGTTTATTTTTTGTGTATATGTTGTACTGGTTAACTGGTCAAAATGGTTCCAAACTAGTTTGACTTGCATTTTCCTTTGTTTCAGATTAATTTCCATAATTCTCCAATAATCAGAAACAAAGGATAAAACAAATCAACTAGTCTAGAACCATTTTGACCAGAAATTCATTTTAACCTACGGCATATATGCTAAGTTTATGTTTAGCAACCCCAGACCTTAAGGGAGATAGTTTTTAAGGCAGATAGCTCTTTAAGGGAGATAGTTTTTAAGTTCCAGCATGGATTTTTAATATTTGTGTACAGGAGTGTATGTACATGTATGTATGCATTTTTATTTAATTCGTCTAGCAAAGCCATGTGTTAAGTGGTAATGATCTTTTTTGTTTCTCATTGTTATTTTGTTAGTGTTTGATTCTTTCCACTCTCTGATCTTATTTTTACCTGTTTCAGCCTTACACCCTTGAAGGTTACAAATCACTCAAGGCAAAGGTGTCTTTATTGGAACATGCTATTGGAGTCCATGACGGCAATGTCATAAACACAGTAAGGGCAAATACTTGATAACTGTAACTTTAACTGATCATACAGCTCACTGTGCTCAGCCAATCAGCTTAGAACAAATATCCAATAATGCAAGAAGGAATTTAAATGAAAAATAGTATATTCTATTTGTCTTTTCTTTTTACACTTTGAATCCACTGAAAAAAAAGAGAGAAAAATAAGCAGGTGAAAGGTTGACTGCCTTGAATGGATTTTTTGTTCCTTTGCCTTTATACAGCTGTGCAATTTGCACTGCATGCCACAAAATTAAAATTGATAATTTAAGAATTTGATTTAGCTTAGTTGTGGGTTTCTGCTTACTGTCTAGATATTTATGTTTTCTGAGGTAGCACATCTTGAACTCCCCACTGTCTTGAACTCTAATTAATTTCCCTCGTAATGGATGTTCTTTTCAGTTATTTACCATAATGGTTATTTCAAACCCCTGCTATCGCGAACTTTTTTTCTGTTCCCCTTAGAGTGTGAGATAGCAAGGTTCCACTGTATTTTGTTGTCCCATTTCAGGTTGTCTTGTTTATGAGGAGGACACTCAAACAACGTAAGTTTAACAAATCGAATGTGGTTTAGCGTTGTCTGTACTCTTATTGACAACGAGTACGCGTCATCACAGCGGTCAAAATGTTGTGGACTCACGAGGCACAGCCAAGTGTATGGAAAGCCATAACTTTCTTATGTGGTTGTTTATCATTATTTGGTGTGGTTTCTTCATTATGTTGTGTGGTTTCTTCATTATGTGTTGTAGTTACTTCATTATGTTGTGTGGTTCCTTCATTACGTGTTGTAGTTGCTTCATTATGTTTTGTGGTTTCTTCATTATGTCTTGTAATGTGGTCCTGACGTGATGTGTTTTTATCATGATGTGGTGTAATAACTTCATTACGTGGTGTGGTTTTATCGTGATGTATTGAGGTTGTTAAGTTATGTTTTGTGCACTTGTCATGATGTAATGTGGTTACGCTGTGATGTTGTCTCGTATCTTCGTTATGTGGTTTGATCATTACGTGATGTGGTTTGATCATTACGTGATGTGGTTTCGTCTTTATGTTTTCTTGACCTCATTTCCGATACCAAGCTCTAGTAACCAGGCTTTACTCACTATCACAAACTGGTTAAACCGGTTTTTAGATGGGTCCCAGTTCTTTCTCTTCCCCGGTGTTAAAGACAACAAAATGGCCGAAACAAGCAACGATACTTTGTCAACTATACTTGATAATATGCACCTTGCGCATGTTATTGAGAACTTCCAGCGTGAAAAGGTAACTGTGGATCAAATATGTAAGCTATCTTCTGAAGAAATGGAACTTTTAGGTGTGAAAGATCGCAATGCAATGATGAATTTAAGGTTAGAGTGTTTAAACTACGGTAGCAATCCACCGCCAAGGAAACCAGGAACACAAGTGTGTGGCGCTCCCGGGTACTTAACTTCTAAGTCAGTTTTGGAGGGGTACCTGGATGATGGCTTTAATATCAAGAACATTGCGTCGTTACTTTCTGTTTCAGAAAGTACCGTTTATCGTAGAATGGGTCGTTACGGCCTCAGTCAGTTGCAATTCACAGAAATAACAGAAGGTGAGCTTGATGAAGTTGTAGAAGAAATAACTAGGGAATACCCTTCTTGTGGAGAGGGACTGCTAAAGCAAATATTGGCATATCGGGGAATAAAGGTCCAGAGAATGAGGCTCCGTGACAGCATTCATAGGGTCGATCATGAAGGAGTCGAAAACAGGAAGAGAGGCCGTCTACGTCGAAGGACCTATAATGTTCAGGGTCCCAATCACTTATGGCACATAGATACAAATCATAAGCTCGTACGTTGGCATCTGGTAGTAATAGGGGGCATTGATGGTTTTAGCTGCTTACCGGTCATGCTTTCATGCGTGGATAACAACCAAGCTGAAACAATCCTGAAGTGTTTTTTGGATGCAGTAGATTAATTTGGCCTGCCGAGCAGGATAAGAATTGACAAGGGTATGGAAAATGTTGATATTGCCGAATACATGATTTCCAGAAGAGGAGTCAATAGAGGGAGTGCTATAGTTGGAAAAAGTACACACAATCAGAGAATTGAACGTTTATGGCGGGATGTTTTTGAAGGTGTTTTAGGATTATATTTCAGACTATTTTACTTCATGGAAGATGAAGGAATTCTTGATCCTCTGAATGAGATTCACCTGGCTGCTCTTCGCTATATTTATTTGCCATTAATCAATGAGAAGTTAATAGTCTGGAGTCGGGCGTGGTCACGCCACAGGATGCGCACTACAAGATCCTCACCAATCTGCATGTGGGTATCAGGCCAGTTACAAAATCCATTGGGTATTGAACTGGTGGGGTCAGCCATAGATAATTATGGGGTAGAAGGTGTTATAGACGCTGACATTGGGGATGAGTCTGAAGGCAGGCCCATTCTTTCTTCTCTGTCATTGCTACTTTCTGATGAATGTAAAAGTGTTTTGGCTGGTCATCTGCCTTCAACCCCCCTGACCGAAAATTATGGAGTTGAGCATTACTTGAAATCAGTTGAAATAATTAAGAATTATACAGTGACAGTTCCAGGAAGTCCAACAGAACAACAACAATGATGGGTACTTTACTAACAGTGTATTTAACTTAAAAATGGCACTACAACATGTATGCTTGTCAAAATGCATACCTTTCACATTAACTTGAACAAAATGAGTTTTTCAATGTGTGAAATCATTGAGCATGAAATATATCAAATTGGTTATACTAGCAATAACAATTTCAAAAATTACTGAACTCAACTGCAATGTTCTAATGACTGCTTGCCAAAAGAAGAAGTCAAGAAACTACAGGTAACATCAAACGATAACTTCCGAACTTGCAGGCATCTCTATATGTGTAAACGACTTACACATGACCAAAGAATGCATTAACAAATGCATAGTCATACAGCCCAAACAAAGTAACAGTTTCCAGAAGAGGCGTGTCTATACTCGCATGGGGTAGATATAAGGTATTACTGCATATGTGGGCTGTGGGAACAAATGAGTTTGACACTCTTGTGAAGTTAAGTGAAGGGTGCAGCTCAAACCCCAGCACAGGTTCCTCGTCAGTTCCGGTAACAAACTGCAACACGTGGCCCAGTGTTATAGCACCTCTTCTGCCACCTAAAGTTACATTATAGTATTTATGTGTTAAACAGCTTGAGCAGTAACTTATACAATAAATAACAGAGTAAAAACTCACTTTCGCAAGCAGAAAAAAATATATCAACAAGCTCAAAAGTGGCCCTTAAGCTGTAAAATAATCACAGTAATTATACTTCTCAGGACTGTATGCTTTAACTACATGTACACCTAGCCTGCACTACTATTCAGCGTGAGTATGAAAACCAAAATAAGAATTGAATCATCACAAACATAGAACTCTGGAACTCTGTGAAGAGTGATGACCTGCCCACTAATGGTATTGCTATTCAATTGATGTACATATAAACAGCAGTCAGTCTAACATAGTACAATAAATTATCCGAAAAAATGAAATCTAGCAGTCTATCAAGAGAATAATATGTAAATTTTGACATAAATGTCCATTTTATGGCCCTAAAATTATATTAAGAGCCAATTTTCTTTGCAATGCCAAACAATTTGTTTTGGTCATTTAATGCTAAAGTAGAGGCTGGAGGTTCTTTACCCACCAAGAATTTTTTGACAGTCATGTGAAAGCTCTTGTACTCAGCCAGGGTTGAACACAATCACTTATGAACTGGTAACTTTTATTTCATTCATTTACTGCTGTTGATAAAATATGATTTCAAAGTACAAAATACAGAACAGAGACAACTTACTGGCTGCTTCTCTCAAGTACTTGGTGAATGCTGCATACACCTCATTCTCAAACTGCCTTTTATTGGAACCAGTTTCACTGAAACAGGGCTTCAATAAGGTTGTGAGCATTTTCATACTTAACACTCTGGTTTCACTTGGCCTAAACAGATTAAGACATATTGGCATGGACTCACACACCTAACAGAAAAGAGGAAGCAATGCATGCAAGAGTTGAGCAAGTGCACTTGTGGTTTTATTTTAACCTAGGTTTACATGCCATCTTCCTGCTGGTAATATAAATCTCCTGGCTTAACCACCAGCTAATCAGCAGTGACAATAACAGCTTTTTTAACCTAATTAAACTGGTATGTAAGAAACAATGATCATTTTGGTTTCCAATAACAGTAACATTGTTCCAATATGCTGTGAAGACCACTTGACATGTATTCCAAATTATCATAATAAAAATATTTTATATTAAGAAAACTGTCTCTTACCTGGTATATGCCTGTTTCTTTAAGCCCTCTCTGGATGTTGAGAATTGCTGGACACAAACTACTGCTAGGTTTCTGAAAAATGTTGTTAAGCATCTCTTCATCTAAGAACTGTGGTATTTTTCCATTTTGGACAACACTCAAACCTGGACCAGCGAAAATTAAAGGCCGTGATAAAGATGAGGTTAGAAATAATCATGTTTGGCGTTTCAAGTTACATCCTAATTGACTGTGAAAACTTTAGAGACTATAGCTCTACATCATTCCGTAATTATGTAAGAACTTTGCTTAAACCTGACTTGATGTTTGTTTGTTGTTAACAAAAAACCTGCCTACATGTGGTTACTGATATTGCTGTAACCTCTTTGTCATAAACACATTTTTATTTAAGGAGTCATTTCCAAGTTGGAAAAAAAAATAAAATAAAATTCTGATTGCAGAAGATGCCATAAAATGCCATGAAGGAGCAAACTATTTGTGTAGCAACATTTCATAGAGAAATTATCAACTTGCATTGCAAAAAAAGTCTATCAGGATAAGGTTCCTTACCCATGATTAGCCCAACCATGAAGTAGTCTTCTCCTAGATGCTCACGGATTCCTTGATCAAAGTATTTCTTCTTTATTTCGGACAGGGCCATTCTAAAAAACTCTTTTCTTGGACCCCCAAAATCTGTAGCTGACTAGAATATAATACAAAATATCTTGTTTATAATTTTTTCAGAGACTTGGGTGCAAACTTTTAAGCTATATCATATGTAACTATCAACTAAAACTTTGAAGAAAGGATAGTGAATATAGCATTGATTTAAGTTTTTGTTATGATACCATAACAGCTCTTTGAGATTAAGGACAAATTGAATATCCATTGAACAACAGATAAAACTGACCTCATTATAAAACTGAACTTCCAGTGTTACACGGTAATTCTTATGGAACTTCAACTCATCAAAAGCTGTATCAAGTAACTTGTCTCTGTACTGCTACACTGTGTGACATCTGTCAATTCAAGGGGTTGCCCAGTAACAATCTCTTTCTGGAGACATCTCAAAATTTCAACTGGGTTGCTTATGTTGTGTTGCAAACAGTATGCTACCACTTTGTCCACAATTTCATCAACTGTAAGTACTGGCTCGGCCAGTGGAACTGTTGAAGTCCTTGAGCTGAAATCTGCATTCTCGGGCTGCCCCAAGGTTGAAGCCTCTGGGATGCTTGGGGTGAGGCTAGGATCAACGATGTCTGGGTCAATGTCTGCCTGCTTTTCTTCCACAGAGGCCACAAAGGTGCTGCTTTCTTGGATTTTTTGTGGCTCTGATGCAAACACAGAAATACTCAGGGTGTCATCATCCTCAGATTCAGAGCTTAGGAGACCTTCTCTGGTCTTGCACATCATAACGTGAAACCTAAGGTCTTTCATTAATACCTCCTTACTACAGATAATGCACTTTTCTTTGACTTGGGATTTGTTCTGTGGAAGGATGCTGACTGTTGACAAATTCTTCTGTATCGGCCGCAAGTACAACTTGGATTGTGACCCCACATTTGCCTTTAGATCTTTGGCAGCCCAAGAACAGTTCAAAGGCTTCAGCTCTTTGACACCCAAGACACAGTACATTATTTCGAATCCTCCTGACTCCTTCAATTGTGGGAAACCTTTGACCTCGCCATCCTCACCCTTGTCACCACACGTTACCTTTTCTAATACATCTTGCTCGTTAACACGTTACCGCCGACCGGTTAGCTCAGTTGGTAGAGAACCGGACTACCGTGCGGGAGGTTGCGGGTTCAAACCCCGGCCGGACCAACACTCAGGGTCTTAAAAATAACTGAGGAGAAAGTGCTGCCTTTGTAATGACATCTGTAAATGGTTAGACTTTCTAGTCTTCTCGGATAAGGACGATAAACCGTAGGACCCGTCTCACAACACTTGTTCCTAATGATCTATGGGACGTTAAAGAACCCACACACTGTTCGAAAAGAGTAGGGGACGTAGTTCCCGGTGTGGTGGTCTATCTCTACGTCTGGTTGCATCTGACAATTCATGCATGGGTTGAGTGGGTGGGTGAGATCATATATGGATTGATAGCGGCAGCCAGAGGCGCCTTTACATGCTGACGTCCGATCTCATCCAATAGAAGTGTAAAGCGCCTTTGAACATATTCATATGAAAAAGTGCGCTATATAAATTCATTATCATTATCATTATTATCATTATCTTCCAAGTCTAGTTTGATTTTCTTCATGCCGAGTCCAGCATGAAAGAGCACTTGCTTTTCTGCCGACGACGGAATCCTAGATTGATGGCGGCTGGCTAAACAAACGAAACTTACTGTCCAAGTCCTTCTCGAAGAAAGCTTTCTTTTTCCACCACGGCCACCCCTTCTACTACTGCCACTTCGTCTGCTGAAAAGAGCCATGCGTTCGCTAAGAGCAGCTGCAGCCGCAGACTGATGTTGTTTTTCAGCGTTAGCACAAAGCGCACGGAGACGATGACGATCGCCGATCGTAGTAAGGCCAAGACGTGAAAGCACCTCGTCGCACAACTCTGCCACATTTTCAGGCTCAATTTTTTCGGAAGCAAATTTCGGAATAAGATACTCGAGTTTAAGGTCC
Organism: Ricordea florida; assembly: GCA_949710005.1. NCBI lineage: Eukaryota > Metazoa > Cnidaria > Anthozoa > Corallimorpharia > Ricordeidae > Ricordea > Ricordea florida. Next base: position 4,200,846 of record OX453284.1, read on the forward strand.
TTCAGAATACTCTCCATAATGTTTTTTTTCTTCTACGAGCTAATCGGAATTTCCTGTTCCCGCTATTTTGTTGTCTTTAACACCGGGGAAGAGAAAGAACTGGGACCCATCTAAAAACCGGTTTAACCAGTTCCTGATAGTGATTAGTAAAGCCTGGTTACTAGAGCTTGGTATCGGAAACGAGGTCAAGAAAACATAAAGACGAAATCACATCACGTAATGATCAAACCACATCACGTAATGATCAAACCACATCACGTAATGATCAAACCACATAACGAAGATACGAGACAACATCACAGCATAACCACATTACATCATGACAAGTGCACAAAACATAACTTAACAACCTCAATACATCACGATAAAACCACACCACGTAATGAAGTTATTACACCACATCATGATAAAAACACATCACGTCAGGACCACATTACAAGACATAATGAAGAAACCACAAAACATAATGAAGTGACTACAACACGTAATGAAGGAACCACACAACATAATGAAGTAACTACAACACATAATGAAGAAACCACACAACATAATGAAGTAACTACAACACATAATGAAGAAACCACACCAAATAATGATAAACAACCACATAAGAAAGTTATGGCTTTCCATACACGTGAGTCCACAACAAATTTAAAACGTCTGGTTTTTGTTGTGGACTCACTCGGTTGTGCCTCGTGAGTCCACAACATTTTGACCACGGTGATGACGGGTACTCGTTGTCGATAAGAGTACAGACAACGCTAAACCACATTCGATTTGTTTTTTTACCACAATAGCCACGTTAAAAAACGTCAAAGGAAATGTTTTTTCAGAGCGTGACCAAGATCGTGACACAAAGAAAGAGCAAGCGTTGTCTATAACTTTCTCGCAATCTGATTGGTTTATTCTCCAAAATGAGCGTTTTTGATTGGCTATTGTTTTGCGTGACACATTGACGCGAGCAGCGTTGTTTAGACTCTTATCAACAACGGCAAATTAGCCAATCAGATTGCGAGATTAGTAGCAATTGTGGTAAAATGCTTTCTTTCTAAAACATAATTTGTAGTTCTTTAGTTGAAGTGTATTAAGGAACGTAAACGTTATGGACATTGAAGAGTATATTTTTTTGTTGAGCCTAACTTTTGATCTTTTTGTCCTGTTTTTAAGGGGTGTTCCATGATGAAATCAAAAAACATCCCAAGGCTGTTCAGCATTTCTGCAAATACCTAAAAGACCATTATGAGCATGATGAACTCACTGAATTTTATAGGTAATTATAGATGTATATCATGTTAGAAAACAGTCCCGCTAAGAAAATACGCGCGCTGATTGTTTAGAATTCATGTTTCTATTAAACAATTAGATTATGAGCTCGAGATTTCTATCGCGTGATAGTTGACGAGGGCACAGCCCGAGTCAACTATCACGCATAGAAATCGAGAGCGAATAATCTAGTTGTTTTAGTATAAATCTACTAGTCGTTCAAAACTTTGTCTTTTCTGGAACAGCCTCGACCGGTAAACTGTCTAAATCTTCTTCACGGACACTTCGAAAACGTAAAGAAGCGGCCGCCATTACGCTACTCACTATCTATCACAGAATAGATAGTGGGTAGCGTAGCCAATCAGAGCGCAGCATTTGTGATAGAACGCTAGTAGATTTATACTAAAACTCGATAGAAACACGGTACACGTTTTCTATTTCTTAATTAGTGAAGTCTTTTTTTAGAGACATAATTTATTGCCTTACATGTACGTCTTAGGTATAGGAAGGAAATACTGGAGATACACAGGTCGTTATTTTGGGCAAGATTTTTTTCTTTCATTCAGTGTAAAATGCCTTACAAGACTTCCTTTTTTCTGTTTTAGGTCACTGGGAAGATTTGAAGATGTAGCGGTAGGTAGACAATTATCGAAGGGAGAATAGCCAAACTATAAAATATGCGTCATTCTTAACTCGCCACGAGTCTACTTTCTAAAGCAATGAAAAATGGTAGGGTTGTGGGATGTGGCTTGACGTGACAACGTCAAAATGTAATAAAGGTAAGTTAAAGCCACACATATGCGCACTGAGGCGACAGTGGTAGAAGGGATTAAACCCTGTTGCTACCAAAAAAAAAGATGAAAAAATTGAGCTCTAAAGCCAGCAGCCATGGACAGCTGTTTCGGCCTTGTTAGGCCTCATCAGCATGGCACAGCTAGCAGATGAGCTCTGGGTTCCCACATTATGAATGTCAAAGTGATGAAAAATGTTAGGGTTGTGGGATGTGGCTTGAACTGACAACGTCAAAATGTAATAAAGGTAAGTTAAAGCCACACATATGCGCACTGAGGCGACAGTGTTAGAAGGGATTAACCCCTGTTGCTACCAAAAAAAAAGATGAAAAAATTGAGCTGTAAAGCCAGCAGCCATGGACAGCCGCTGTCAATTTGGCTGCTGGCAGTGATTCTGGACTCAGCTGACCTGTTTCGGCCTTGTTAGGCCTCATCAGCATGGCACAGCTAGCAGATGAGCTCTGGGTTCCCACATTAAAGCAGTCACAGTATGAACGCAATAGTTCTTATTTGAGAAATTGATCCAAGGTGTTCAAGAGGGAACTCTACCAATTGAAAATAACACGTAACCTGACTTCCATTATACTTAAAAATGTTAGGTAAGATAATGGCTGAAAACAGAGACAGAACAAAGAAGTAGCCATATGCGTGCTTGTTTGTGTTTCTTTTGGATAGTGTTGCTAAGCAAGAGGACCTACTGTGCTATCCCTTTATGTAATTAAAGTTAAGAACATTGTAAAGCTTTACAACATTTTAAGGAAAATTTGGGGCAAAACTCTTTTATTTCTCACCACAAATTCTGAGGTTGCCTGTGTTTAATCTCTCCCATCAGATACTTCAGTTTGAACAAGCTATTAAAACCAAGGATCCTAATGGGCGATTAACCAAACTTAAATTCATTCTCAGGTAATTTATTTTCACCACAAATTTTAATGTTTAATTTCCTTTGTTCCTCCTTAGGGAAGATATTTTTCTTCTTTTTCTTCTTCTTGGTAATGAAACAATGAAATAGCAGTTATGTTTTTACAGAACAACACTACATTTTCAAGTAGAAACGTTTTCCCTTCTGGGCCACCGTAATCGATAATGTCGGAAATATGCGCATGCATCTAAAAGGATCAGAATGCGTGCGCACATTTTTTCTTCCACGTGCAAAGAAGAAACTGTGCTCTGTTCATCTTCCGAACGGAGACTCACGCTGCTTTTCTTCAGGTGACGTACACTTTGCGCTCAATCGATAAACGGACGTCTGACCACAGGCTACTCCACTCAGTAAGTTACCTGTCAAGCGACCGTGTTGCAAGTAAGATGGACAATTACTCAGTGCTGGTACTAGCCATGCTCAGTCGCATGACGCATCGTAATCCGTCAAGTGTGAAGTGTGAATTCAACAGGAATCAAGGTCAAACATAACTACTTTGGGTCCTTGGCTGAAAGGGAAATCGAAAGCCGCTACTGTTTCTCGTCGTTGTCCACTGAAGCAACCTCAATTCCTGAAACAGACATTTAAACGCACTTACTAATCCCTGATTATTATAACCCCTATTATAATTATTATTATTATTAATATTGTTATTATTGTTATTATTGTTGGGGCCTCCCATTTAAGGACATGAACTTCATACTCAATAAAAGAGAATTCTGAGACGCAATCCATCTCAGATATGATTGGAATATTAATGATATTCCCTCTAAGTGTGTCTGCGGCGACACTTTCGATGTTGATCATGCCATGGCATGCAGACGAGGCGGCTTCATTATACAGTGCCACAATGAGATACGTGATCTTGAGGCTGATTTGCTGACCTTAGTCTGTAATGACGTGGAGATTGAACCTGTACTCCAAGATGTAACGAGAAGTGCTCACAAAAGGTACCAACATAGCACCAGATGCTCGGCCAGATGTTCATGCTCGTGGATTTTGGGAGAGGCAAGGCTCTGCCTTTTTTGACGTAAGGGTTTGTCACAAAGCGCAGAGTCATATAAGGACCTCACCCCAAAGCAAATATATCGGCAACATGAGACTGAGAAAAAGAGGATGTACGCGAGCAGGGTCCTAGAAGTTGAACACGGCACCTTCACACCTCTGGTCTTCACTACCAGCAGTGGTATGGTGGATGAATGTAAACGTTTTCATAGCCGCCTGGTAGAGGTCATTGCGTTAAAGAAGGGAGAAGAATACAGCACGACTATATCTTGGATTCGGACTAAAGTGTCCTGCACCATTTTAAGATCGGCTCTCCTGTGCTTGAGATGTGCGCGTGCACCAAGACGTGTTTGCACAATGGACCTTGTTGATGGAGACCTTGATATTGATAAACAACATGCTGGAATCAAATTATATATTATTGTAACATAGAGGTTTTTTTTGGATAGTTTTAGAGATAGTTTATAGGTTGTTTTTTGTAGTCTTTCATATTAGATTTGGAATTTATTGAGATTTTTAAAAAGAAAATGACTTTGTTGTTTCCCATGATTATATTTCATAGAACTGTTTAATTTTTATATATTAGTTTATGGTTTTTATAGAAAATAAAGATTATATTTTTAATTACTATTATTATTATTATTATTATTATTATTACTGTTATTGTTGTTGTTATTATTATTATTATTATTATTATTATTGTTATTGTTATTATTTGTTTTTTTTTTCTGCGCTCCCTCCTCTCGCGCTCACTCCCAAAAATACACCTGAGCATCCCCAACAACGACGCCTATTGTACAGGCCATTCTGGAAATGGTATGCAAAACAGCAATATTTAAATTGGTACACACACTTCAATCTGTGTCTATGTCTACGTCGAAATCAAGTAACAAAAGTATGTATCATTGTGTGGCTTACACGAAGTGTGTAGCCACATTATGGCACGATCAGATTCATTTATTTATTTATTTGTCCACAAGAGCCATTCGTCTGTCACGTGGTCTGGTAAGCCAGACATGTACGCGTTGCGGACCTATATTGTTTTTTTTTTTGCAGGCAATATTTTGAGGGTTACCCGCAACTATCCGAACAAACAGCTTTCCTTAAAGAGTATATTGAATTGCTCGACCATCAGCTTCTCATTGAGGTGAGACGGTTGTGTCTGATAAAAAGAAAAGCAATTCAAAGTGTTGAAAATTTGAAAGGTATAAAGGAATACTTAATTGTTTTAAAGAAGAGGATCCGTTCGACACAAATACTACAAAAAAGGTTGCAAACCTCTTTCAACTTGCAACTTGAGAATCTACATGTATACCTAGGGTTGCTAAAGACATATTTAGTAACTGCAAGCTGAAATGGGCTGCAGGATATCAAATGGATGTCTCACATTTGTTACAGGGCAAAACGTGCTAAACTTTACTTGGAACGGCCTTGCCCTCTTTTACTTATTGGTCATGATTCCTGTCAGGTTGCTGACTGACCCTTAACCAGAAGTCTCTGATGTTTTTTTTTTTGCCAGTAATGCAAATTACAACATTTTACTTATAGAGTGCTGATGTGAAAGCGCAGCGAGAGGGACAAAACCATGTGATGGTAGTTCATCCACGACAAGCTTCACTACCACTGTGTTCTGTGATTGTCACCTTGTATTACTGCTGTCGCTATCACTTTGGGGAACCAGAGGTACTGTTTGTAAAACGAAAGTTTAAAAGGTTGGTGCAGTGGTGAGAGCACTCGCTTCCAACCCCCATGATCAGGACTGTAACCCTGCCTTTTCATGTGGGTTCCGTTTGTTGTTGGTTATCTCTTTGGTCTGTGGGATTTTCTCCGTGGTCTCTGCGGCCACTGATGAAAATCAACACCTCTAATTCCTATTCATTCTGAACCATAGTAATTAGCTAGTTTGGTTTCCTTGCCGGACATTATTAAAGACAGGTGAAGTTGTTTGTAGCCGGTCTGAACCAACCAACGTACTGTGTGTAGTGATAATGATAATGATAATGATAATTAATTTATATAGCGCACTTTTTCATATGAATATGTTCAAAGGCGCTTAATACTTCTATTGGGTGAGATCGGACGTCAGCATGTAATTGTAGTGAATGTATATGCATGAAAATTTTGTATATGTGCACTGCGTTAGAAAGATATTTAATAAATGAAAGATCCTCGCAGTTTTGCAAGCGACATACTCAGTTGACAAATTTTTTTTGAATTTTTTTTATTTATTTGCCATTATTTAACACCATTTACAATACACACATATTACAAAAAAAACCGACACTTACAATATAAACCCTTACTTACAATCGTAACATTACTAACACTACTTAAGTTACTTACAAGACATGTTAGTCATGTTAGTCATGTTAGTCTCAGTTGACAAATTGTGTCTTGGAGAGTAGTTCAGATATACTCACCCTTCCCCTCTCCAGGTCATTGAACAAATACATATATATTATTTACGTTTGGTCCGTATGGGAAAAAAACTGTGCCCGAGGTACTGAGATAGAAAATTGCTACTGCGGGGAAAAAAATCTGGCCCGTGGGCCGTATCGTAAAAAGCTGGACCGGTCACGCGCGTGTGGTTAGCCAATCAAATTCGAGGATTTAGGATTCTGGCCCGCTCGGGTACTTAAGAAAAAAAATCAAATCCAATTGACACTTCATACATTTGTTTTTGTTTAGAACATTTTCAGCAGTCCACTGTCGATACGTGCGAAGTTCAAGGTATTTACAGAAATATTATTGTCTGTGCCACATTGTGTGCATTATCTCTGGTGAGCTGGAAAGTTTTCCGTGTTGGTTAGGTTCTTACATTAATGGGAGTTACCACATTCCAGTTAAAAAGGGAAAGTGTTTTTATGCTTTTTCTTATTTCAGTTGTCAGATAAACAGTACGAATGGACAGCGTTATCCGCCAGAGCCAATTTAAAGCAATGGGCAGACATTGAGCAGATGCTCAGAGCTAAGGTGAGTAACGACATTCTGAGGGTGGGGTGGGTGAAGAGGCTGACATGGAGAACAGTACTTACAGCAAGGTGTGATGGGGGTAGGATGGAGAAGTATATTGCCCTTGCAGTAAGTACGTACAGCAAAGTCTAAGGGTAGGGTGGGTGAAGAGGTGGACTGGTCGAGTAGGATACTCACAGACATGTTACGTAGACACAGTCCTAGGTTTGAGGAGGCTGGGGTGGAGAATTAGTTTAGTCTAGGGGTGGAGTGGGTGAAGATGTGGATTGGCAGTACAACAGTTACATCCGTAGTACGTAGCGACAGGTCTACGTTAGATGGGAGTGGCACTTAGCAATAATTGTAGTATAGTGCCTATGTTGTGGTTCAATTTTATCCTTGGTTCAAATTTTATTTTTCTTTGTTTTTGGGTATGGTAATGTATGATAGTGAATTTGAAACAAAGGAAAATAAAATCTAAACCAAGGATAAAATTGAACCACAACACCTACAGCACAGTCTAGGGATGGGCTGGCTGAAGAGGTGGACTGGCAGTACAACAATTACATCCATTGTACGTAGTGACAGTCATAAGTTTTAGAAGGGTGGGGAGGAGGGGGGTGGAGACGTTTGATGGCAATACAGAGCTTATAGCGACGCCTTAGGGTAGGTATCTAAATTAATGTCTTTATACTTACTAACATTGATTCCTGTTGCCGTCGTCGGATGAAATGTTGCTATTTCACTATAACAGGGCTGGTTTGGTTCAACCAAAATGAAGTCTGTCATTGGATTCAAACACGTGGTTGAAGTTTTGCATCAACATCGCGCCCCCGAAAAGGTGTTTATTATATCACAGTTACATGATATAAGCTAGAGTTCCCTTCCCACCACAAAGCAAACTACAATAGCACAGTGCAGTGTTTAAGACACAAAACTGTGATGGTATAACTGAAAAGGTCATGCAACACCAATTAACGCAATCTCGTAATGTACAGCAAGCACTTGATATAGAATACATCTTCCTGGTAGAATTTTGAATATGAAACAGGTCATCTATTTACACTGCAGATGGAAACGAATTAAGCTACTGGACCTCTTTATATACGAATTTGTATGAATTCTAAGAAAATGTGATTTAGAATGGAAAAAGTACCGAGGTTCCAACCCTTTTAGACCCAGTGCTTTTTTAAGGTTATAAAACTGTTCTATTTGCACCTTCCGAGTTCAAAGAAACTTGTATTGTGTGAAGGTGTTGTAGTTGAGTTATGATGTACTTTAGTTGTTGTGTGAAGGTGTTGTAGTTGAGTCATGATGTACTTTAGTTGTTGTGTAAAGGTGTTGTAGTTGAGTTATGATGTACTTAAGTTGTTGTGTGAAGGTGTTGTAGTTGAGTCATGATGTACTTAAGTTGTTGTGTGAAGGTGTTGTAGTTGAGTCATGATGTACTTTAGTTGTTGTGTGAAGGTGTTGTAGTTGAGTTATGATGTACTTAAGTTGTTGTGTGAAGGTGTTGTAGTTGAGTCATGATGTACTTAAGTTGTTGTGTGAAGGTGTTGTAGTTGAGTCATGATGTTCTTTAGTTGTTGTGTGAAGGTGTTGTAGTTGAGTTATGATGTACTTAAGTTGTTGTGTGAAGGTGTTGTAGTTGAGTCATGTTCTTTAGTTGTTGTGTGAAGGTGTTGTAGTCGAGTCATGATGTACTTAAGTTGTTGTGTGAAGGTGTTGTAGTCGAGTCATGATGTACTTTAGTTGTTGTGTGAGGGTGTTGTAGTTGAGTTATGATGTACTTTAGTTGTTGTGTGAAGGTGTTGTAGTTGAGTTATGATGTACTTTAGTTGTTGTATGAAGGTGTTGTAGTTGAGTCATGATGTACTTTAGTTGTTGTGTGAAGGTGTTGTAGTCGAGTCATGATGTACTTTAGTTGTTGTGTGAAGGCGTTGAAGTAAGCTCATAGACCGAATGCATAAATGGCGGCCAAAAATGTATCTTTTGTTTATATGCTAATTAAAGTAACTAACCTCGCTCTCAAGCAACAATTCTTTTGAATTTTGTCCATGCAAACGATGCTAGTGAGTCTAATTAGCACATAAACAAAAGAATAATTTTTTGGCCGCCATTTATGCATTCGGTCTATTGTTTACTTAAGTTGTCTTGTGTTGTGCGTAGGTATTGAACACGTACCTGAAGTTAATTGATGATCAACACAAGAGGCTTTCTTTGGCAACGAAGTTACAGTGCCACGAAGCAGTGATTGAGGTGAGACGCGCTATCAAATTAAAGTCTGCTTCGCACGGCTCTGAGATTCCAAACACTAAGGACTCTGTTTGACCACGAAAACACCGGGCTCACTACTATTTTGAAACGCGTCGTTTACGGAATCCAAAACGGGGAACTGCGGCACTGTAATAAAAAATACCGTCTGTACCCTGCTAGTAGGCCAATTAACCCTTTTGTTATTAGATCGGAGCAGTAGTTCTCCTCAGTAGGTGTCACGCATTTCTGTGCAAGATGATTTGGAGAGTTTAGTGTTGCATCAGTTTAATGTCCTTAAGTTGATTAATTCCTCATTTCTCATTGTGTATTTGCCTTGCCATGTACTAACAGTGTAAGAAGAACTTGCAAATTGGTCAGTCCTGCTCACTAACTAATTTTTTTCCAGACACTGGTCGCAATGAAGGACAGACAACAACTTGTAGAATACAGAAAAAATTTCAGGGGAACAGCGCCTGAGCAGGCTAAAATATCAGAGTACCTCAACAATTCGGTAAGAATTATACTTGATTAATGTAAACCAGCTCAACAACCTTAGCAATTTGAGTAAACTGATTGGTTCACTATCTCGGGAGAGTTTGAATTATCGGCATTGTTTTATGATCTTTCATCCCAAATCTGTACACATACTTTATCGCTGTTACTTTCGGATTATTGTAAGTATCTGGGTAACTGTGCGGCACCTACCCCTCCCCTAACCCAACATTAACGCTTGTTGGGTTAGGGGAGGGGTAGGTGCACGGTTGCCCAGATGGTTACATTGATCCTTACTTTCTAGGAGCAGTTTTGATTGACTGTTGTAAAGCCAAAACTAAAATGATCACTCTGGCCAGTCACGACTGATACACATAGTCAAGTGAACCAATCAGAATTCAAAGCAAACGCATGTCGTCAGCCCCAAGCGCGGGAAAATGCTTTCAAAGCTGTAGTGGATAGTTTTAGTCAGGTTTTATTTCTTTTTGTAGTGGTTGAGATCGTGACCAGAGATTCTTTACCTTATCACCTATCCTGGCAATGCAAGTGTTCACATCAACAATCTATGATTAAAAATAAAATGTTGTAGTTTTTCTCTAACGTTTTGTCCTTTTTTCCACCGCAGCAAATCAGATGGAAGAACTAAACTAGAAGCAAGAGTCCAAGGCTTGGTGGAGAAACATGTATAGAATAAATTGTTAGCAAATCAATTTCTTATAAAATTTTGTAATAAATTACTTCTTTTGTTGGCATTTATTTAATAGTCAGGCGCGCGTTTCTCTAAAAACCTTTCGGATTGGAAAAACCAAACACACAAATATAAAGCACTCATTTTAAAACTCTTTCTGGCAAAGTTTGATGGGCGGGGACCCTATGTTACCAAACTACATTGTGTTATTGAGTCGCAAACTTGCCCAAAAAGTTTGAGGTCTTTCGATAAACAGACACTGGGTCCGTTGAAAGGAGGTACGTTGGTATGGATAAAAATTGACAGTTTGGCAATAAAGGATGGGCACAGCGTTAACGCTTGCACCAAGTTGCGACAGGACTTCGAGAAAGTCCTACAAGGGTACTTCCAGTGCCAAAGTCGCCCTGTTTGTAGTAGACAATACAGAATTACAAATGTATTCCTTCCAAAGGAAATTCGATACATGTACCTAAAAGCCACTTTTATAATGTATGGCTCTTGTTTTGTTGTTTTTGGTGCCGATACCCTTTCGTCTGCTTACCACTCCACTCAAAACATGGTGGTATGCGGCCTTTCCGTGCATCAGGGCAACACGGAAAGCTGTAAAAACCTAGAACAGAAGTTTATCTTCCAACTCGGTTTTCTTAATCCCCACGGTATCAACGAACGTTTCTCGTTCATTTAATCATTCATCTAATTTATTCACTTCCATTCACATACTGCTATGGCTCCAAACTTCTCTATCTAAATTGTACGTAACCCACAATCCTCTCATTTTAACTCGCTCCGACGAAGGGTTAACGCTCGAAACGTCGGCACCTTCCTTTTACATTACGGTGGTATAACTTACTTTATCAATTCGTTTGATGATCCCAATTTCTTGTGTTTTAATTACGCACCGACGCAGTACAAGTTTCTTTAGAAACTATCCCCACATTACAGAGGCTGGATGTGTAAGAACTACTCACCCCTCCCTCCGCTGTTACTTCCTTAAGAGCGTGTCTCCGTAAAAACCGACCAGTGATTTTGGATCAAAAAATTAATTTTCCTTATATTCTGGGATATTAAAGCCTTTACCTTAGTAGTCACAAAAATACACTTCGTTTGACCGAAAGTGATAAATATATTTTTTTACGAATTTTTGAATTTCCGGACGATTAGCGCCGGCGTCATAGCCGTTCAAAGTGCAAAAATCGCTAATATTGACCGCACTCTAGAAAACGAACACCTGGCTCAAAAATCCTGATTTTGTTTTCCGTATACAGATACACAACTGTAGATTTCCTAGCCATTTCACAGTTCCGAATTATTTATTTATTTCAACGGGAATGATTTTTTCCCCAGCACGTGTTTTCGGCTTTTCATCAAAACACGAAAGTTGCTCAACTTTGAGGGTAATTTTAAAAAGTGTGGCACCTTTCTGAACTTCGCTATCTGTATGAATACAATCTAGAAATGATAGTAAAACTCAACAAGGAATAACATTTTTGTGCTCTCCACGTTTTCGGAATAGACCGCCGTTTGAATTTCCAGAAATTTCGTAAACCTGATAATTAACAAACACTCGCCTTGTCGATCTGCTTGTCAAAGTCAAACTTCATTTGATGGCGTGATGGGTCTTATCCAAGTTCTTTCACATTTTAAGGTTATTTCTGAATCATCTGAAACTATATTGGCCGTTGATTCCATGTCCTTGGTCCGTTTAAGAAGTTATTTTGTTTATAAAATGGCAGTATCCGAAAGCGTGACTGGTTCGTGACACCGTCCTGAAAGGTCTTTTGTTAAAATTAGTTGGATGCAATCTTGTTCATCGAGATTACTCTTCAAGACATGGCGGTGAAATTTCTAGGGCAAATAAAACACTTTTCTTTGCAAATACGACGCGATGCGTCGCTGACAAAGCGTTTTAACCCAGTCTCCTGACAAACTTGAAAAATGCGTGACTTTGTATTTCATCCCCAGTTCTCCTGCACTGGGTGATGACCTGATACGGTAATTATAATTAACAAATACTGGCTCGCTCACTTGCTTTATTAACTTTTTAGGTTGTAATGTCCGTCTTTGATTTTGTAGAGGATATTTTTGCTCCTGAAGTAACTGCTTTAACTCAAAAAACATCGAAATTATCTCTCACTTTGAAAAATAGAACGCTATGAATCAACGTAAAAAATAGACAGTTCTGTAAAGAGATTCTAAGCACCTTTAACATCTTGCAAAAATCCAGGAATACTAGCTTGTGTATTTTTGAACATCTGTGTTGTAACAAATATACTTGTCCTAATTATACTAACGCGCTGGTCCAAACAATGTAAAACAAGAATGTTCATTTCATACTTGTTATTTACTCAAACCAAGATTTCTACACTTACATCGTGGCACTGTTGCCAAAAAATATAACTGCTTATGATAAAAATAGTCGGAAAAATAAATTCCTTATGGAACGATTCCCTTTCAAGGTTTTACAACAACGTTGAATGGTTATTCCCTCCACCTTCTCTTTCAGTCTTTATTTATAATTAGATTTACAGTTTGTTACACAATTCGGAATACTTGACCATGACATTTACCTAGGTTTTATGAGTTCTTTTATTCTATTGAAAGTTACAAAGTAAAGGCGCCTCACATACGTCGGTACTTCGAAATGATCATATCATCATTATCTTAAAGACAAAACCTTTTTAAACCCCCCTCTTCATCAGTACTCCGTGTTACGGGTATTTATAGCTACTTGAAGCTACACGGAAAGAATTTGTCACACCTGGCCATGGGCATCAATCTCGAGACCTCTCACACAGAAGACTCCAAGGGCTACGCAATAACCAACTGTGCCATTGAGGGAGCAGGGTTGGCGCAGTGGTGAGAGCGCTCGCCTTCCACCAATGTGGCCCGGGTTCGATTCCTGGCCCCGGCGTCATATGTGGACTGAGTTTGTTGGTTCTCTACTCTGCTCCGAGAAGTTTTTCTCCGGGTACTCCGGTTTTCCCCTCTCCACAAAAACCAACATTTGATTTGATTTGATTTGATTTGTGCTTTACAGTGTCCCCAATTAGTACGTCAGTGCTAGATACAGTTGACACTCAAATAAAGTTCATTATTATTATTATTATTATTAATCGCTGCTCCTCAAAAAAGAGAAAACGTAAAATATTGTGTAGTAGAATGCTTACCTGACCCAATGGGAATTGTGATTCCAAAAATTGCGTGAATATTCTTGGAAATCTCCAAGTTGATAACATGATCATTTTTTAGCTTTTTCCTTGCTCCTGAATGAAAAGGATATCGACATGTCCTCAAAGGACGCCAGTTGCGACCCAAATTATGTCTGTGTTTTGGACACACGAACATTTCTTCTTGCCGGTGTGGCGGCACATCGAATAGCCCCCCCCCCCCCCCCCCGCCCTGACTAGTATCAGTTCGTACTCCATCATTCCTCATAGTTTTGAAAGATGGCACGTTTTCAAGTGGATCGTTATATCTTCCTGGCATTCTCACAACCTACATACTGTATCCGAACCTCGAAAACCTCCACAATTAGATTTTCCGAAGCCCGAGAAAGAACACTGTACTGTATCAGTAGCCATGTTACCCCTTGTTTGTTTTGTGTCCAGTCCAGGAGGCCTGGGGATGAAATACAAAGTCACGCATATCTCAACTTTAATCTGAACTGGGTTAAATCGCTTTGTTAGCGACTCATCGCGTTTTCTTTGCAAAGAAAAGTGTTTTATTTGGCCTAGAAATTTCACCGCCATGTCTTGAAGAGTAATCCCAATGGACAAGATTGCATCCAACTAATTTTAGCAAAAGACCTTTCAGGACGGTGTCACGAACCAGTCACGCTTTCGGATACTGCCATTTTATAAACAAGATAACTTCTTAAACGGACCAAGGACATGGAATCAACGGCCAATATAGTTTCAGATGATTCAGAAATAACCTTAAAATGTGAAAGAACTTGGATAAGACCCATCACGCCATCAAATGAAGTTTGACTTTGACAAGCAGATCGACAAGGCGAGTGTTTGTTAATTATCAGGTTTACGAAATTTCTGGAAATTCAAACGGCGGTCTATTCCGAAAACGTGGAGAGCACAAAAATGCTATTCCTTGTTGAGTTTTACTATCATTTCTAGATTGTATTCATACAGATAGCGAAGTTCAGAAAGGTGCCACACTTTTTAAAATTACCCTCAAAGTTGAGCAACTTTCGTGTTTTGATGAAAAGCCGAAAACACGTGCTGGGGAAAAAATCATCGCCGTTGAAATAAATAAATAATTCGGAACTGTGAAATGGCTAGGAAATCTACAGTTGTGTATCTGTATACGGAAAAGAAAAGCAGGCTTTTTGAGCAAGGTGTTTGTTCTCTAGAGTGCGGTCAATATTAGCGATTTTTGCACTTTGAACGGCTATGACGCCGGCGCTGACCGCCCGGAAATTCAAAAATTCGTAAAAAAATATATTTATCACTTTCGGTCAAACGAAATGCATTTTTGCAACTACTAAGGTGGAGGCTTTAATATCCCAGAATATAAGGAAAATTAATTTTTTGATCCAAAATCACTGGTCGGTTTTTACGGAGACACGCTCTTAATTCCTTCGCCCCTTTGCCCTCTCGCCTGACATAGACGGGGCAATCTGGGATCTAGGCTAGTAACCAGTTATTCGCGCGCGGTTGGTTGAACAACGTGAACACGTACAACGTGAGGACTATCCTGTGTTTGTTTCTGGACGATTTTTTTAAATTTTGAATTCGTTCTACATTTACGGTAAGCTTTCATGAGGTGGCTCTGGTCTTTCATTTGGCTTTTGCTGGTCTCACATATTGGGCTAATACACTGAGTAACAAGAACAAAGCATTCAAAAGTTTATCATTATGTAATCATGTGAACGTAACAGAGAACAGTTGCCGTTTACATTCGTGAAACAAAAAATGTTTCGTGCCTACTAATTCATGAAATCCTAAAAGCAAGTGCAAACAGAAAGCATTTTGGTAAGATTTCTTCACAGGTCCCTACTTCATTATGTATGCTGTAGTTGAATGGGAAGTGCGCGTGCAAACATTTCTGAGAACGAAACCGTACGGCTACAGCATGCATAATGAAGTAGGGACCTGTGAGGAAATCTTACCCTTGGCTTCTTAGTTTCATAAGATGTTTTTCTTTTCTCTTCAAGAGGACACATGGGGTCACAGTGAGTGCTTTGTCTATAAAGGATACCTTATGTTGAAGCTGAAATGATGTACAAGGGTGGCTTGACTAGACATGGACGTAGGATTGTATTAATGCTGACAAGACCAAATTTGGTGGTTGCTTGTCATTCTCTGTTTCTAAAGAGTGGAAGGACATTATCAGAACATGTTAGATGCATTAGCAGTCTGCTGGGTACAAGATGGCAGACAGGTCAATCTGTTAATGTGATGGGTAAAGGACCCTTTCAACCAGGAATGTGCATGGTAATCCAACGTGCCTCAAAATCAACTGGTTTGCTGCAGTTTTACATCTCTGAGAAGAACCGGAATAGAACAATAACAACGCTTTGGAGTGTTGAAGAACTCCTTGAATTCTATGGGTTGTGTAGAAATGAGGCATCCTTAGTGAACAGAATAACATTACTTCATCAAATTGCAAAGCTCGTTCACAGATTCAGAGGGGAAAGAGAAGTACTGGAGAAGGAGATAGAATATTCTCAAGACAGTCTGTTCACTGACTTGCTCAACTATATTTCTGACAATATTGTTTCTTGTACTCCGCAAGGCCTTGCAAATACATTTTGGGCGTTAGGGAAGATGCAGCTCACTGACCATGAGCTGGTTAAAATTAGCGAGGACGAAATTTTGATGCATGACATAGCAGTTTTTCACACATCAGAGGTTTGCCAAATTGTTTATGGATGTGCAGCCTTGAATTTAAAAGAAAGTAAACTGTTGAAGTGGGTCGAAGACGGAATTTTGAAAGGAACAATAAAACTTAAGGGTTGTGAGAACCGTCAAGTTGCTGGAATCTTGTCCGGCTTTATCAAGGCTGGATTTGGTAGTGATGAATTTTTCAAATGCATGGAGGATGAAATTGTTTCAAGACCGTTTCTTTCATTCAGCAATGGCCATCTCGTACAGTTTTCCCAGGCATTTGCCAAGAAAGGAATTTGTTCTGATGAGCTCTTTGACAAAATAGAAGATGAACTTGCACGGCGTGGTCTTGCTAATCTTAAAAGAACAGAGCTGGTAACTATCTTGTGGTCTTTTGCAAAAGTAAGAAAAGGGAGTCAGAATCTGTTTACAGCCTTTCAAGAAACTATTGTCAAGGAAGGAATTGAAAACTTCAATACATCTGCTCTCCTGTGGATTGTAGGGTCATTAGCTAAAGCAGGTGTGAAGAGTTGCAATGTGTTTTCACTTGTAGAGATCAAACTATGCGAACAAGGGTTGTCAAAACTCAGCAATCATGAATTGGTGTTCTGTCTTTACTCCTTTGCTTCTGGAGAAATTTGCAGTCCTGATTTCTTAGAATCAATGGAGAAGGAAATATTGTCAAGAAACATTGCACTTTTTGATAATCCTCAGATAGTTCAGATGGCATGGAGTTTGGGCAGAAGAGGGATTTTAAATCAACAGCTTTTTTCTTCCTTGGAAAGTGAAATTATGAACCGTAATTTTACAGAGACCCAAGCGGCCATTATTCTCCAGGGATTTAAAAATGCAAATTGCGAAAGTCAACTGCTCAGATCCCGTTTGCAGACATTTAATTGAAGCATCACTTGTTAATGTTGATCCTTGATATTGATATTTGATCAAATATTAATTTATAATCATTAATATATAAATTTCAGAGATGAGTTTTATTATGTGCACTTTGATTGATCAAGACATTTAACCATACGGGTTAGTAACTTAAGAAGTTTGCTTTGGTCTGCAAAATCTCTCCTGAAGAGAACTCTATGGGAGAAGGTAGAACAATGTAACCCTTATGTCACATTGATAAGATTGTGTGTACCTCTTTCCACTTTTGCTACCTTTTAATTTATGTAGCATGCTCCAAGCTACCAAATTGTTTTAGGAAATGTAAACTGAGGGCTAGCTAAGTGTATGCATTTTAGAGCTTGGATCAAATTACCTTTTGTATGTACTCTGTAGCAGTACCTTTATTATAGCTTATTGTGTTTCGCATTGAATTATGTTAAGTATCAAGAATTTTTTTGCAGCGTGTCATTAAATCATTCCTCCTTTTTTCATCAAGCTTTGACAATTGCCTCATTCTTCTGTCCTGTTTTTTCATCAAATTCACTTTCGGTTTTGGATGTCTTCTTTTTTCGCAACTTGATGTTCTTGTGCATGTTTTGCTTGCAGCCATCTTAGAATACTTTAATTTGCTTTCCAAGGATTCAACAGTTTTTCCTTTCTGCAACAACCTTTTGGAAGCTTGAATTCCTTGTCTGACTGACTCCGAAACTGCCACAGAGAAACATGGAGGCTGCTGTAGAGGCATGACAGTTGACGAGTCCTTGCAGCCTTTCACTACCTTTTTTGCCAAATAGCAGGCATAAGCATAGTCCACTGAGGATCTGTTATATATATATATATATATAAAATAATAAATGATCACTCAAGTACTCAACAGTAAAGTACTCATGTAACATTTAACAACTTCCAAACAAACATAATAAGATCTCTGCTTACCAAGGCTTTACAGACTGAGAAAACATGACACAATATAGCAGATGCAGAAGGGAAAAGTATACAAGGGAATAGTATAATATTTTGAAGGCAATGACAACTCTCTAGAATGAAAATGTCAAAATGCCTTTTTGGACAAAAGGCAGAGAATAAGAGGGAAATACTAGATCAGGTTAAATGTAATTTAACTTAGTTAACAACCAGGAGTCGGGTAGTTCTGGCGTGTTTTGGGGGACTAGCTTCCCTCTGTCTATGTGTCTGTGGCTACATGCAATGTGATCAGCTGTTATGCCATGCGATCAGCTCACTTTACAGTGCACTGTGGGGCAGCCTTCAGTACGGCATTCAGTTCGCTGGTTTTGTGAATTTTTTTTCAACCGAATTTACCTCTTCAGTGTCACGGGAGTTCGTGGTGGTGGTGGCTCATGACTGGGGTGCCCTTGCTGCCACCCTTTCCAGGTTGTTCCCTTCTTACTGTGTTACCCCCCCTGTACCCGCTGGCATGGGAATGGAACCTGGGCTCCCAACCTCCAATAGCGATGCAGTTGTTAAAAATTTTGACTAGATTGATGTTGGGGTTAGGGAGCAAGGACATTAAAAGGGGTGTGACATGTTTCTGTGGTTTAGTACAGGTAAAGATTTGATTTTATGGATGTATTAGCCGAAACATCGGTCAACAGTCGGCAAATCGTGATGTGCTTGTGGTGTGTTGGTGAGACACTCTTATCAAATGATATGTCAACGACCACCTATGCAAACTATATTTAACTTACAGTTTCTTGGCCAAGACTTCTTTTTCACGAGCAACTATGTCATGAGCAACTCCTGTGATTGACAAAGACGATTTGATAATGATGCTCCAGAGATGAGAAACACACTGACGCACCTGTAATAAAGTAATGAACAAGGGAACAAAACCTCTTTAACATGATACTACTGATAGTCTAGTCTGCATGGGCAACATTAAAAGAGGGAGGCAGGTGGGGACTTCAGCTGCAAGGGCAAAGCACAAGGGTGAGTGGGGGGGGGGGGGGTGAACAAGGGTTTGAGGAAGGGAACACCTACCATCTTCCTCCTCCCCATACCCTTTGAGGGTTGGTTGTGGAGGCTAGTGTTACTCAAGTATTCAACCTGTAATAAGTGATTTGAACCTGGGAGTCATAGAGGAAGTTTGTTGAGTTTAATTAACAATTATTTGCCTAAGGCGAAGTGATTATCAGTGAATATTCACCGATAATCACTGAGCCTGAGGTGAATAATTGTTTTAGTATAAATAAACAGGTGATTATAATTTTCAAAAAAAAAGAAAAAGCATTGTACAACACGAAAAAATTTTATTTCATCAAAAGCACGCGAACAACTGGCAGCCATTTTGTTCATTGGGGTGATTATCGGCTGATAATCTGAGATAGCAAACCATTCAGAGAGCACAATTTTGTATAATCACCCAAGTATTTATACTAATAATAATTATTGTCCTAATGGGTGTAGTTCTGATAAGAACTGTTAGCTGATGTTCCAACAACCTGAGCATCAGACAGTTTGCTGCTACACTGGTTTAATGCCCCGACTTTTTGACACTCTTGTTTAGTGTCTTCTTCAGGGTTGACTGGGCAAGGCGGAGTATCATCAGAGTCATAGGGGTAAGGAACAGTACATCAAATGGGAGACACATATCACTCTTAAAATATGGTGAAGGGTGAAACAGAGAATCAACCTCATGTGTCCATTTTAGTTCAACAAATCACTTCCTCAAATTCCCACTGAACATTATCCTTGGTATTGGGAGTAAAAAGAATCACACAAGACAAAGAAAAATTATTTTACCTTGGTGGAAATTATATTCATGACCTCTGGAACAGGTCTATCTACTATAAGGTCTTTTGATTCTCACTACTACAGGCAATACTCCATAGAGTAGAAATGTGAATCTTATTGGCATTTGATAGCCACTGAAGCAGTGTTTCCTGAATACATGTAACTATGTTAAAGGTGCCCACTCACTCTAACTGGCCTTCCACCCCAGTCCTGCAGTTTCCTTTCAATATCCAACGGTGTGTCAATGTTTCCACTTTTTAGGAAGGCAATAACAGTATCAGCGACAAGGCAGGAAAAAGGAGACGGTCTCAACTGTCGACAGGATGGAGCAGTATAGAAACACTGACAAAAAGGAATTCAGATCTGTCATAATTACACAGTAGCAATTATTAAAGTAATTTATGAAATATGTGGCAGATGTTGCAGGTAACTTGGCTTTTCAGATCCACTTGTTTCAACCTAGGTTAAGTTTGGTTTCAACTCAGTGAATATGTTACAACCCAAGTTAATCAGTTCTAATCTTTGTATTGAAAATTCTATAATTTGAAAACAGATAAACCTTGAGTCCCCATAATTATGACCCATACTGTAACAGGGGCATAGCACCATCTAAAATGTTACTTCATAAAGTGTAGCTATACCATCTGTCATATACATCTATATACCATCTATACACCAATATATAGATGTATATACATCTAATGATATACCTATATATAGATGGTATATACATCTATATACCATCTCTACAGTTTTTTACACAGCATTTGGGCAGCTAATACAAGGTAAAGTTGAAGTCACAAGCACTGTAAACCCAGGCACCCTTGCTTGACTTGGCTGAACCCAGTTTACCAGTTTCTTTTAATATCAAACAGACTAATTTAAAACAGAGGAGCTAGATCTTAATATCGATCAATAATATTGAAAATACATGGTGAGTTTGATAAAAAATACCCTGAACAAGTCACAATCACTATTACATGTAACTACACATGAATTAACATTCTTCTCGACGTCTTCTTTTCCACTTGTGCTCGTGTTCCCAAGTCCTTGGTCTTGCGTCACAACATTTCAGCAATCCTGCCTTCCTCAGGTGACTGTCAAGACCAAGACCTTTAATAGGAACACAAGCACAAGTGGAAAAGAAGACCCCGAGAAGAATGTTAATACAGAGTGCCAGGTGCGCCCAACTCAAGAGTCTATCAAAGGAAAAAAAACTACATGTAGTACTAAATGTCATATTCTGTAGTACTGAAAGCAGGATATACTGACTCAGTGGTGTCTTACCTGGTGCAATAACAAATAACAGTATGGCCTCAGTCTAACAAAGTCCACTTTAGCAACATTAACCTTTAGAGAGTATCCTGGGGGCAATTGAGCCAATCTTTGTTTGAGAACCTGGCATGTGTTCCAATGAAGTCGTCGCAAGAGCTTCAGATTCTGTTTTTCAACCTACAGTACAAGATGCCATGGTCAATGAATTATAAAAAATTATGGTATTAAATAATCATCATCATACATATTGTAAGCGCCTTCATTGTGTTACTTCAGTTACATGACAAGGGCTAATACATCAGAGACCTTGTGGTTAGTTGCACCAAAGTAAATGTCTTCGAAGGCAGTAAGATTGTAACACAGCTTGTTTTCTGTGGCTCTATAAACTAGGCTAAACTACAGAATACAGGGCCACTTTGAAAGAAGGATGACGAAAGTCGCTCAGTGGCTTGGTAGTCGCATGGGAGGAGTATTGCATGAATGGCTCCGCGGCTTGGTAGTCAAGCTCCCCACTAGACTTCTGAATACCCGTCCACTTATTTACATACTGATGAATAACAAAAGAGTCCATTGTGATATGCCTTGTCTTCAAAAGCCCCAGACACATGTAAATGAAGTGGGCGGGTATTCTGAAGTTGCTCCAAAAGTAGGTACTACAAAACACACGTGCAATATTGTAAACCAGATTGAGTACTCCTAGTCTCCCACTACAGCTACATGCAGATAGATCTTACACAATGTTCATTGACAAGCCAAAAAATAAAACAGGTTTAACAAAAAAGATACCTTGTTTCGAGGTCTCTTATTGACTTCCACCTTTTTGGTATGGTTGTCAAGATAAGCCCCATATTGATCATAGGTTTGA
Organism: Ricordea florida; assembly: GCA_949710005.1. Lineage (NCBI taxonomy): Eukaryota > Metazoa > Cnidaria > Anthozoa > Corallimorpharia > Ricordeidae > Ricordea > Ricordea florida. The sequence goes on from OX453284.1 coordinate 4,222,840, forward strand.
TCAATACTGCTCTTATAACTCCAGTTCCTGTCTGTAGAAAATGGGGACAGATTTAATGTTAACAGTAAAGGTTTCTTAGTTTTACTAATAGTTTCTGGAAAAAAGAAAGATAGTTTGCTTACAGAGAATGTTGGGCTTCAATACAATATAATATTTCCTCTCGATGTCACCGTTACTTAATTTAGTTACTAACATTTTATAATTTCCAATGATGGTTCCGTTCTATAAAGTAAAAGTGGTTGAGCATGGTAGCCAAATACAGTAAACCATTCAGTTTCCTAGTTGGCCAATTACTCAGGCATGACGCGTATTGTCCTATTTAACTGTCCTATTAAGGCTGAAATCAAGGCAGTTGATAGCCAATCAGATTTAAGAATTTTGTTATAGTTATGATTAAGTAAAATATAGTAGAGATAAGGCAGACAAGTCCTGGGAAGCTGGAAGGGAGTTTATATACAGAGCTAGAGATAATACTAAATTTCAAGAGACAGTTATTTTAAGCACTGCTAAATGAGTAAGTACTGTTTGTGTAATTTGTGAGATTTCTGACACTTGTCAGAAAGTTTTCAGAGAGATTTCTACCAACGTTTATGAAATAAGTATTTAAATGATTCTGCGATGTTTTTGCTACCTGTATAGCATGTGCCATTATGCAGCAACTTTGTGATGGCTGGTGAGCTACTATTCTTTTTCCCATTTATGAGTATACCAATTAGCCTCCAAGTTGTTTCTAAGTTCTCACTGTTAAAGGTAAATTGGATTAAAGATAATTTTTCTTTGTTGTTTCTTTACATTGGCTGCTTCATACATTTTATTCGCACAATGGTTTGTTAATGTTTCAAGGTTGATGGCAAACAGACATAGTTACAATTGTCACATTAACCTAAACTGCTGACATTTTGAGAGTTTGGATTCCACCACATCCAGTTAACAATATGGTACCTGCAATATTGGTTGGCATGATTGGGAAAATGCTGGAACTGAAATCTGAACTGAACCTGGTTTTAACTAAACACAGTTAACTCACACTTTGTTACAACTCAACACAGCATCAATAACAGCAGAAAAAGGGATTAAAAATTTAAGCAAAAGTACTAGATGTTTTTAATTTGCAATTGGGGGAAGGAAACAATTATACCATGTATGTACATGTACATACAGTACTTACATTAATGTGCCAATCAGATCAGTTTAACTTTAGGTTTTCTCTTGAGCAAAGTGTTCAAATAAGACATAAAAATACTGTGAACTACAGGTTGTGCCAAGATCCTCACCTTGAACACTTCCACCTTGGACATAAACATGATCAAACCTTGACCTTCCTTTTGAAATTTTCTGAGCTACTCGATCAACAATCTCTTCAATACTGATAACTGTCACTTGTTTTTTGTCTAACACAGGTGAATTATGCAAATCCATTGTATCTTCCAATTGTGCTCCTTTGTTGGTGCTAATAAAACTACTTTCAGTCCTTAAAACATGTGGTGTGGGGCAATTATTTCCAGCCAAAATCTTTATCTCTTTGAAACTCAAAACTTGTTCATCTGCATTATAGAATTCATCATTACCACCTCTAGTGATATGAGTATCACTGTTTTCAGGGGCACAAGCAAGTTGACATCTGTGGTCCACAGCTATTGATAAACTTGGCTTGTTACTTTGTGGCTCACATAATTGAGTTGTGCATGTGGATGTAATTTCAGTAAGATCATCATCAGGCAATGGTGGAGGCAGACATGGTAGCAAAGGTGGCTTGGGGAATTCCTCAACTAAAAGAAAAACCAACACATCTTTAAACAAACATGACAGAGGAGAGTTTCCATCAGTAAAACTGAAAATAAACATACAATCCTTTGAATATCAACCTGCATATATACTTGATCTGGTAATTAAAGAATTTCTTTTGATGTTCTTATATTCATATCATCAGGTTGGTGAGACTGGAACATTTTCTCATTAGTCTGTTCCTAAATGCTAATGAGAATTTCTGGCCAGATCCTTGTGAGACCCTGTACCTCATTGTGAATGAACAGTTACAATACTAACCGCTTACTAACCGAGCGTGAGGGCTGTACTGGGGAATATTGGCCCAAGGTCGTGGCAGTAAGGACCAAGTGAAGCAAGGTCCGTACTGCCATGACCAAGGGCCAATATTCCCCAG